>OZ026622.1:1032400-1075400 GCA_964020975.1 Hermodice carunculata
ATTTCCAGTTTCTAGTAGAGCTAGGTTTTCATTTAAAAACAACAACAAAATTTAGAACTTTGGCGTATTTTTTAAATTTAGATTTCTTCGAATGCTACATAAGTGTGAAAAGTCTTCCTTTATTTAGAGAAATTGAAGCTTTAATTTCCATTTGTTTCAATTTCCTCAGCTTAAAATCTCCAAATCGTAAGAATTTTGCACTAAACATTTTACACCTTTGATTCACAAAATGTAGCACCTTTTTTGACAAATTCAAGAAGCATATTGAAAAGTTAACGTAGTGTGTTTCTTATTTTTCATTCGATTTATCAAGGAATATTACAAGTAACAATTTCATGTTATTTGCTTAGCATATTTAGTAATTTTCCGAAGGTTGCTTGTTCATTATGGGTTTTAATTATCGTACTCCTAAAATGCTAAGCTTTGTGTGAAGTTTCCCAGCTGGCACCTTGTGATGTACAATACGAGACATTCATATTGTTTGCAGCGCTTGATCTGTGTTAATCACGAAGGAAGTGCCGTACTTACGAGCAGACCCTGTACAAAATACATGTAATAGCAAAACATGTACGTTGCTCTTGCTAAACTATCAACCTTTAAAAAAATTAACTCAATGTCATGGGCATGTTTTCCAAACACACACTACATGTATACACTGAGATCGATATAAAAATTATTCGTCACCATGTTCTGAACCATTGCCTGGCTTGTGTGTGTGGGGGGGGGGGCGTATTCTCTAATACTCAGAGTTCATGGCAAAATGTTTATTTTGGGAGCATGCTGATTTGTAAAATATAACGTTTTTATTACTTTTTTTGGCTTCATTTTTTATAATTTTATCACTCTACTTTGAACAATATTTATAAGATTACTCCTTTTTTAAGGGTCCGCCCCATGGGCAGGCTATATGTGTTCGGGTTGTCCGTCCAGATTTCCATCCGTCCGTCCGAATGTGCATATTCTCGTTGCCGAGATATCAACAGAATGCCTCCGTGTATTTTGCTCAAATTTGGCAATGTGCTTATCTTACCTGGCAAGATAAACTGATTAATTTTAGTCTCACCATAACCTAATTTGAGCAAATTGCAGTCTAATTACATGCTCGTTAGGGTTCGTTACCGCAATATCTCAAGAATTCTCCAATGTATTTTGCTCAAATTTGGCAGTATGCCTATCTAGCACGCCAAGATGAACTTTTGCTGTCACCATGACCTAAGTTGAGCAAATGGCAGAAGTTTTTGGTGTCACCATGACCGAATTTGAGCAAATGGCAACTTTTTTATCCTTGCGGACCCTTCAGTCAACGCTTTGCGTTGAAGGTATGTCTAGTTTCATTATTAAAATTCTTTAGTGCATGTTCAAAAATACCTTTAAAATGGCCACTACTTGCTGTGTTTTTTACCCATGTGGAGGCCTTTATATATATTGTGTGTGTGGGGGGGGGGGGGGATACACCAATGATAATATCTGACATCTCGTATTGTACTGAGAGTAAGTGGAAGTTAAGTTATGTGCCATGGCTTGAATATAGCAAACACCTCATGATAACACATTTTACATGCCCAAAAAGTAGAATCTCTTTTCACTTTCAAGCTAGAAATGTAAGACAAATTTGAATCATTAGTAAAGCAACAAGTAAGCTACATGAAGGTTCAGACAAACCTTTTTTTAAAAAAAAAAAAAAACAAACTTCATTGAGAACATATCCTTTTCGGGTTATTCATGAATATAAGGGGCAGCGGAAATCCCGTGTGTGTGTGTGTGTGTGTGTGTGTGTGTGTGTGTGTGTGTGTGTGTGTGTGCATCCTAACGAGATCGACATTTCCGTATCAACATTCAGATTTGATCAGATATCTTGTTACATACTGAAAACCCCACCCGGTAAAACATGTTATCAAACTTTATATCATAGCTGCACATCAGAGGGATGTTAATATTCTTGTCATCATAATATGTACACAACAAATATATTTTTGTGTTTAATTTGTAGATGTGACGATGCTTGGCTACACAGACTTCCCCATTGGAGTTGATTGAGATTGTTGTATAAAACAAAAACAAAAAAAAACATGATTATTATTTTTGTCACTTAGTGGATCACATAACTTTGATACTGTCAACATTACCTGGCGATTCTTGGGACATAAAACAGTACATTACCATAAAATGTCTTCCATGCGTTTATTGCAGTGAAATGCAGTACCTGGTCATGGCCAGTTTGCATTTTATTTATGCTTTTCTAAATATCTTAAAACCCATTCTATTTCATTGTGGGATTCCATTTTTGAATTCGAAAGAATAAGTCATACAGTTTTGCAATCCTTAAGGTAGATCTAGGAATATTTTCTTTTGCATTGGCACGTTGTGGTGCTATATGAATGAATATGGGGCATATGGAAAAGGGCGGAACGGCACTGCCGGAACCACTCGTTCCGACCTCGTTCGAGGAGCGAGGGGAGGGTCCAGGTCGGAATGGGCTTTCCCTTATACTATACATATTTCCCCGGCCTCTTTCACCTTCGCAGACCTAGTTGACACTTTTATCTGTCTTGCCTGGTAATACTATTAGCTATTAGGATAGTTACACAGCACCTGATACAAGTCTACTGCAATAGACAAGTTCATAGGATTCCGTTGTTTTCGGTTCACTTCGGGAAGCGCCCCCTTCTTTGTTATGTCTGGTTGCCGACCCAAACATTTCGTTTTTCTAAGAATTGTTCTTTCTTTCTTTCTTTCTTTCTTTCTTTCTTTCTTTCTTTCTTTCTTTCTTTCTTTCTTTCTTTCTTTCTGACCTACCAATGAGTTGTGCATCTGGTTTGGAATAGTCATGATGTTTAAAATTGTGCAAATGAGGGGCAATTACAATTTCAAAAGCTTCATATCTTCCTAATGATTGCAGATAGACAAAACAATTCAATGCGCATCTTCAGGTTTGTGGCACCTGCCAAAAAAGGGTCAAAATAAAAGATGTGGAATTTCAAATTATGCAAATTAGGGGCATTGAAAATTTAGAAGTTGAATATCTCCAAAACTATTATAGATAGAGTAGCCTTTCGAACTTCAAATTATAGGCTTGTGGCAAAGCCGCATCCAATGAACTACGAACCAAAGTAGTAGGCTTTTAATTCATGCAAATTAGGTGAATATTCAAAATTAAAATCTTTTGAATCGTTTGAAAATATTATAGATAGTGGTGTCGTTCGAACTTCAAATAAAAGGTTTGTAACATAGCCGAATCCAATGAACCACAAACGAAACTTATAAAATTTTAATTGATGCAAATAAGTGAATACACAAAATTTAAATCGTTTTGAATAACTTCAAAATTATTGTAGAAAAAGGTGCCATCCTAACTTCAATTTAAAGGTTTGTAACATAGACGCATTTAATAAAACAAAACTATGAAATTTTAATATATGCAAATTAATTGAATACACAAAATTCAAATCTTAACCAACTTCAAAACTTGTGTACATAGAGGTGCTATCCTACTTCAATTTGTAGGCTTGGGATGCAAATTAGGTGAATACACAAAATTTAAATCTTTTATGGTTTGAAAACTATCCTACAGGTGCTGTAATTTAGTGTTGCATTCAAGCGTCAGTTTATAAGTTTGTGGCATAGCTACATCCAATAAACATAGAACAAAAGTTGTAGCATTTTAATTTATACAAATTAGGCCAATACACAAAATTTAGATTATATTGAAAAATGGCAAAGTGTATCTTTTCAAACTGTACTCATTTTGATGGAACCCAGACAGATTTGCTGTAAAGCAAATCTTCTTTTCTAGTTTCCATTTTGTGCTCGACCACGCTGCCCGGATTACACGTGGAAGGATCATAAAGTAAAACAGAGCAAGTGCTTGGGTTTAATGAAAAATCAAACCGTCAGCAAACTAAAAATGCACGTTCACCACTGATGTGACATTTTGGGTTAAAGATTTGCACGTTCTGCTCAATACGTGCTGTAATCACTAGCGTTAGCCGTGGCATCCACAGGGTCAACCACAGGCGCTGGTAACGTTCAGTCAGTCAAGCTTCCGTGCTAATATACGCGGGGGGGGGGGGGGGGGAGGGGGGAGGGCAGGTAAAGAGGTTGGACCTGAAACATCTATGCGTTCAATGACCCACATGGGGCCATATCTGCAATAAAATATTGTGTATTCATCTGTGCAGTCAATTGTTTGTGCTAGTAAGATGGTGGCGGATGGGCCTAAAATCACAAGTTCACAACGTCGTCACATGGAGCTCCTATATAGGCTCCATGTGACGACGTTGTGGTTTTAGGCCCATCTGCCACCATCTTATTAGCACAAATTATTGACTGCACAGATGAATACAGAATATTTTATTGCAGATATGGCCCTATGTGGGTTATTGAACGCATAGATGTTCCAGGTCCACCCTCTTCATCCACTCCTTCTCTCCCCCCCCTCCCACCCCGCGTATATTAGCACGGAAGCTTAAGGTAGCGGCATCGTTGTGGCGTGGGGGCCTAACTTTCCCGTATCGCAAAATGGGTTTTTATCATTTCCTGAAAGCACAATACTTGAAGTATATTGTCACCAAAAATCAGATTAAAAAATTAAATATTTATATGAGAAAATTGCGTTTAAACTTTTGGAAGTTTAGCTGTCTGGTTTCTGTTTGTTTGGATATGGTAATTTGCGCCGGTGTTTTCGCAGCAATCCGCGATCGTCCACATACCTGGCAACGGGAAGGGGCACACGACCGTCGCCCAGAACGATGGCGACACGCTGAAGTGGAACGGAGCTGATTAGGCTACAGAACCGATTAACGTTATGTAAACAGGCTGTTCAACGATGTAAAATTGGATGACTTTCATGTTTTTGGGGTGTTCCTATTTGTGATATGAACTTCGGGATGCGTGATTTCTCCAAATGGAACATAAACGATGCTGACTTCGGAGTCCTTTGATGTTGGTTTGCGATCGAATACCGATACGCAACACCCGGAAACCATTACCGTATTCAGCGAAATTTAACAATTATATTGGTGTCCTTCATTATGTTGAATTTCATCATGGGTTTCCTATTTATTGTCGCATTTCATTTAATAAATAAACTTCATTGTCATTGTTTTCATGAGCGTGTGAGGAAAACTTTATGGCTGGTATTTTTGGGATGAAGCGCTATCGCGCTTCATCGCGCTTCATCCAAAATACCAGCCAGAAACTTTTCCTCACACGCTCATGAAAACAATGACAATGAAGTTTATTTATTATATTTACATTTTTTCCTATTTTTTCGATTTTTTGATAATTACAAGTGATGCACGATCGCCAAAGAACGTTTTTTCCACATAAATTGCCTTGGTTTAAGGGGGTGTGATCAATAGAAAGATAAGCGCTAACCACGCCCCCGTTACCTGGCAACCAGTCTATCCCAAAAGCAACAAACAGGAAAGAAAAATAGTCCCTTTGTAAATGTTCATTTATTTGAACAGATAGCTTTACAAAATACAAGATTCGTTCACATTAGGGAAAAAGTATACAAGTAAGTTATTTTTTGGGATAAAATACCCAGAATAACACAGGAGGGCGCACAGGATTTATGAATGAAAAGAAAAGTAGTGCCCAATGTACTGGCGTATAAAATTGTGAAGGGGCTGCATAGCTGGCGCGTGCAGACTCGCGTGTAGACGATGTCTTCATGAGATGGTGAGGACAACAACAGTTCCTATTCTTTCAATGTTAAACAATAAAGGGAATGTAAATATTTGAACATGAAACATTGTGAGTTCGGTGGTTCTCTGGTTCAACTTTGGTGGTGCCAATGTGGCATTCATATATGATCTAGCTGACTAACTTACTATCAGTCTCTGTTCATGTGCACACAGTGACAGTACAGTCAAGAGCACAGAAGGTGTGAAATCCAAAAAGCAAATTCAGAAAAATTCCTAAAGTGAAAAAAGAAACTAAAGCCCAGCTACGTAAACGTCAAGCAGCCGAGTTAGTTGCAGTGGGAGAGACGGCACTTACAGACGAGATTACGCAACTGGGGTAAGTATAATGTGTGTTTGTTATTTATTTGTTTGTTCTTTGCGTAGCATTGATATGACCATGGATCGTCGATATTATGACAGAGAATGAAAAGTAATATTTCTGTAGGCCTTGTTCTATCATATTACCGTAAATGTTTCCGTTCTGGTAATTGCCCATTGAAACTAATACATCAACCATGTCAACGTACGTATGTAAGTTCATATGCAGAAGATTTTTATTTCATCACAGTCTACTTTCAGTTGACAGCTATTCTTTGGCTCTCGCAAATAATGAATATGGACATCTTCAAAAGGTTGTGGATCATGCCGACTTTCTCTCCCAGTTTTTCCATGGATGCACATGGGAGCAAATATACACCATTTCAATATTCAACAAGTAGCCGGAGCTAGACAATCCTGTAGGACCTATTTCTGATTTTCAGTATTTGCATGTATCAGCACAGATAGGAGTAAATCTTGGAGTTTGAGTAGTAACTTTCAAATGTTCCCTTCCAAATAAATACAAGGAGTTCCCTTCCAACTAAATACAAGGAAAATGATATTCCGTAAATTGCATAAAACCCCATCACATTCGGGTAAAATATGTCCAGCAGTTTACTTATCATTTGAACACGTACACCCCCCCCTCCCTTCGTATCGTGAGAGTACCATGAGTCCCATGACGAAGGGATATTTTTTTTTTACAACACATGTGTAACTAAGTGTTACACAGTCAGTTTGGCCCGTATTGTTACCTGGACTGATACTTTTATTAATTTTTTTTTGTAGATATGACGGCCATGGATTTGTGACGAGTTTGAAACTTAGCGTTACAGCTCTCCAGCTGAAGAGAAACATGGCGCAGAGGAAGATGAGATTTATTCACTACTGCTCATGGGCTAGGAGTTTGAGATTAAGTCCCAGATAACAACACTTTAATCATTTTCTGATTATCTGGAGCAATTGTCCGAAGTATATGATTTTCTGCAGCATTTATACAACTTTCGATCTTTTCACCAAGTTGATAGTTCAGAATGTTACCCAAATTTGTCTTGTAGCAGGGAGCTTCTAGAACATGTCTCTGCTTGTCGTAATATTGTTATGGGTTGTTCAAAAATGTAATGCAGTAATTCAATAATGCAACTTAGCATTTTTACATTCAATAAACAAAATGGGGGGGGGGGGGGGGCAGTTTAATTAACTAGTCATGTTGTCGTGTTTTGCAGGAAAAGGAAAGTTGGTCCCGAAGGCTGTCAGTACACCTACCCGGCCCAGATCCTGGCATTTCTGCGTGCTATGCTGCCTTTACAGGTCAAGGGGGAGTTCCGCGAGTCGGCGTACAGGGTTGAGATGGCAGAGTTCTGCAGGGCTGTTTGTACAAAGTTGGATTAGAATACAGTGAACTTTTCTCCTGACAAAGCAATAAGAACATGGACAAAAAAAGTTTTCATGTCAAGTTGGATTAGAATACAATGGACTTTTCTTACGACAAAGTGATAAGAACATGTACATATAGTTTTCATGTAAATAAAATTTGTAAATATAAATATGGATGTCGTTCATTTTTTTTTTTTTTTTTTTTTCAAATTGTGCAGCAAGGTCCTTATTTTCCCAGGCCATATTATTTCAATTGTAGCATTACAAGACCAACTGAAGCTTTTGAAAAAATGGATTTGACTGGACTACGGCTGATGCATTGCCTGCCACGGACGAAGTTCTGTGTATGCCACATACAGTAATTATGTGTAGTAGATAAAAACCAGAGATTGGTCTGCCATATGGAAATCTACATACCCCTCCCCTTACTTTATTTGCATGAAATAACTTCTCTGGAATAATGTTGATTGTTCATTACAGGTCTGTCACATATCTAGAAATGAATCTTGCCAGTCATTTATAATTCACAATCTAGTGCTACTGTTTCTGAAAATGTAGTCGTTACATATATATATATATATATATATATATATATATATATATATATATATATATATATATATATATATATATATATATATATATATATATTACCGTTATTAGCTCTACAGCCTCCGGCCTACAAGTCCTAGTTAATGCCTGTGTTGACTATGCCAAACAATGGAGATTCTCCTTTGGTATCAAAAAATCATTATGCATGTCTATGAATAATCCTTATTTTAATGATCCTCCAGTATGGACCCTTGGTAAAGAAGGCCCTGTTATGCATGTAGCAGATTCTTTAGAAGTATTGGGCATCCATTTTACAAGTAATCTCAAAAGTGATCTTCATGTTTCAAAACGCACAGACTCTGCCCGAGGTGCTTATTATAGTTTGGGCGAATCAGGTTTATTTTACCCGGGTCTGGCAACAGAGCCTAAAGCCCATCTGTGGAGAACTATTTGCCAACCAACACTGCTTTATGGTATGGAATGTATCGATTTGTCCAGATCTTTGGTGAATAATCTGAACTCGGTCCAATGTACCTGTGTGAAAGCCGCCTGGGTTCTACCTAAAAGACATCACCATTCTTACTTAATCGAGGCCATCGGCATAAAATCCGTTGATCATCTGGTTCAACAAAAATGTATAACTCTGTTTAAAAATATAAATTGTTTACAGTCTCCGGCCAGAGATGTCAACGATTTTCTCTTGGCTGAATATATCTCAAAAGGCAAACTTTACACAGGCACTTTAATTGAAAGACTGGTTAATTTTAAAATTCCAGTGACTCGCATTTTTACCGAGGATTATACTTTTCACCATACACCTGCTACAGAAAATGGCATAATTGACTCACTGAGAACACTTATCTGTTCTGAACAGTTCCTCAAGCCATACAGTGAGGAATTTCTTTTAGTCAAACTACTGACCGAAGCATTTGAATAATACATGTAACTATGTTTGAGGGGGGAGGATGGGGAGGCCGGGCCATGGTAGATGTGGGTGCCCATGGGATCATGACTGCTCTGTCATGACCCCATGTGCACCTGTCCCATGCCCCCCCCCCCGTCTCTCCCCTTCCTTCTGTTTTTAGTTCTTAACGCCTTATTTTATGAGAGTGCAAAATTTTGTAATAAAGGTGCTTGTCTGCCAAACCTTTGTGCATTTTTATATGGCATAACGTATGCAGAGTTTTTTTTATGTTTATATTGCTTGAATATTATTTCAATGTACAATTTTATTTCGATGTACTTTTATTTGTTTCCCCAACTTGGGGGTTTAATAAAAATATAAATATAAATATATATACATATATATATATATATATATATATATATATATATATATATATATATATATATATATATATATATATATATATATATATATATATATATATATATATATATATATATATATATGTAATGCATCCTAGTTGGAAAATGATTTATTGGCTAAAGAATCAAGAAAACAATCAATGAGACAAACAACAACAAAAATATTTTAGTCAACATAAGCTGGCGGTGGTGGATGGACCGGGCGTACATCCTCGGGTGTCAAAGGGTCACAGAACACAGCGTCCTCCGTGCATTGATCCACGTCCCGGGGCTGGACCGCATCGCTCAAAAGTTTTCTACCTGTTGCACAATTTGCCTGTAAACTGACTGCGTCTGTGTCTGTAGTCTGTTCGTCTCTCCTCTTTGCCAGGAGTTGCTTTACACTCCCTTTCATCCGCTTCTTCGTCCGTTGATACCTGGGCATTTTTCAGTTTTCGTCTCCTCCGCTTCCAATCGTAAAAATTCTCCAAGTTAACTGTAGATTGTACTCGCTCAAACCTTTCCAAAACACTGCAGGCCGAAATACCAAACCATCGCCGTAATAAAGGCATTTTTGTCTTTGATCGGAGGTGATCAGAAGTGGGTGAGCTAATCCTGCCAGATGAGTACACTTTACCAAACAAACTGTCAGACCGCTCCCCGCTCCAACAGGCAGTCGCCATTTTTAAACAACCTGTTGCCTGGGTCAAGGTCAGGTGACTCCGCTAATCCGCTTACTATACCCTTTCGTGTCGGGCAGCGCGTGTGAAACCAGCCACACAAAGCTGACTGCCTCGTGGCTTTTGAAGGATTTGACTTCAAAAAGTCCTTTTTTAAGCCACTTAAAGGCCGATTCTTTTAATTTCAAAGCCAGATATGAGAGCCTCTACATGTTTGTAGTTGACTGATTGAATGTTACGAGCGCCTCTGGGAACAACCAGCTGAATGGTTGTCATCATATTCTGGTCAATACGAGCCCATTCATTCTGACCGGCAAAGTCACTGTCCACCGAAAATACTGATAAGGGTTAGAAGGGAACAAACAAAAATCGGCGCCCACCAAGCTGTTTTTCCTGTTTTAAACACCATCTGCTGCTGGGCGCATATAATCTATATGTCAAAAGATTCGTCACAATCCACTCTCTCTATCCCTGTTTGATATTGAGTTGTCGCACATATTTTAACCCGCTTGGGCCACTTTATTCCTCGGAAAGCGTCTCGATTCCAAATGAGCCACCCTCCTTTGAACGGAAGTGACCCCACGCGTACGGACTCAAATTTCTCCTTCACTTTAATTGTCCGCCGGTGAATAAATTTGTATTTTTTATTGACTTTATCATTTTATTACGCACGTGTGCACAATTTAGCGATTAAAGTAAACTGGTTAGTAAACTAAAATATAAATTTATTCACTGTCGGCCCATCAGAACGAAAGAGAAATTTGAATAGGCCTACGACTACGTACGCAGGGGTCACTTCCGTTCAACTCCGACTTGTACCGAAGTTTTCCGGACCCTAATTAATTATGCATTCCATTGTTGGCCTGATTATTCACTCAGCAAGTGGCCGAGTCGGGCCCACGCCTTCGTATGTTCACAACGGATGCCACCACAGGGCAACCAGGAGAATGGTTGCCATCATATTCTGGTCAATACGAACCCATTCATAGGCCTACTGACCGGCCGAAAATACTGATTAGGGTTAGAATGGAGCAAACAAAAAACGCTCCCCCCCCTCCCCCCAACGCAGTTTTCCAGTTTAAAAAACCTTCTGCGGCCGGACGCATATAATTTATATACCAAAGGAGTTGTCACAATCCACTCTCTCGATCCCTGCCTGAAAATGGAGTTGTCGGATGAACAGGTCAATAAAATCTCTTAAAGTACTGATATAACAGTCTTCAATACTAGAGAAGTTCATTGAGCACCAATATAAAACTAGAAAAGATGAATTGCTTCACAGCAAATCTGACTAGGTGCTTTCAAAATGAAACCAGTTTGAAATGCTCCACATTGCCATTGTTCAACAGAATCTAAATTTTGTGTATTAGCCTAATTTTTGTAAAGTAAAATGCTACAACTTTGGCTCTTGGTTCATTGGAGGTGACCATGTCACAAACTTAGAAAATGAAGTTTGAATGACACTACTACTATGTATAATAGTTTTGAAACTGTTCAACATCTTAATTTTGTGTATTTGCCTAATTTGCATGAATTGAAAGCTTACAAGTTTGGTTTGTGGTTCATTGGATGGGGCTTCGCCACAAAACCATAAATTGAAGTAGGAATGACACCTCTATCTATAATAGGTTTGAAGCTATTCAAGATTTATATTTTGCATGTTTACCTTATTTGCATAAATTAAAATCCTACAACTTTGGTTCATGGGTCATTGGATGCGGCTTTGCCACAAACCTATACATTGAAGTTGAAATGGTATGTCTATATATAATAGTTCTGGAGATGTTCACCTTTGAAACTTTTCAAAGCCCCTTATTAGCATAATTTGAAATTCTACTAAATTTATACTGTCCATTATATCGGCAGGTGTCACAAACCTGTATATGCACATTGAAATTTTGAGAATCTGCAATATTTTGGAAGATATGGAGCTTTTAAAATTTTGATTGCCCCTAAATTTGCATACTTTCAAACATCATGACTATTCCAAATGAGATGCACAATTTTACTGGTTAGGCCAATCAACATAGCAAGCTTGGTGGTTTTTGGAAAAAAAGTGTTTGAGAAAATCTTCAGACCAAATTGATTGTAAAGAGGAAGGAAGGAAGGAAGGAAGGAAGGAAGGAAGGAAAGAGAGAGAAGGAGAGAAAATTCCAGTGTTTACTTATACAGTTAAACCTCTCTAACGTGGGCACCCTTGGGACCAGAGAAAAGTGCCCACTTTTGAGAGGGTCAGCCCTTCTGGGCAGTATGGATGAGTATGTGTGCATGTATATCTACATTATTTATACATGCCCATATATATGTACAGTGTATACATAATACACAGTTGTTTGGAGTCTCCCCTCCCCCTCTTTTTTCTTCTTTTTGCTGCAAGACCCAAACCTTCCAAAGCATACACCTAGCATGCATGGATAGAAAGCTGCCTGTGAGACAGGTTCAAGCTAATTAATTGTCAATGCAAAATGGTTGCCTGGCACCATAGATATCAAGCAATAGGTCATACAGCAAGCAGTTTAAGGCCTGCATATGGATTTGGGAGAAATCTGGTGAATATAGCATAAATTAAAATTCCCGAAGTTTTGTTTGTGTGCTATTGGATTTACCAATTGTCTCAAACCTGTATGTGTGGGTTACAACAATGTGTCTATCTCCAATAGTTTAGAATATATGGAGCCTTTAAAATTTCAATTGCCCCTCATTTGCATAATTTTAATCATCATGACTGTCACAAGTCAGGTGAGTTATTTCACTGGTAGGTCATTTACCATGGCAAGTTTGTTGGTTTTTGGAATTGTAGGGTCTGAGAAAAATTCCGAAGAAATCTGGTCGAAAAGAAAGAAAGAAAGAATTCCTGGAAAAACAAAATGTCTGGGTTGGCACCCAGACATAATGAATAGGGGAAACTAATGTGGCCTATGGTACCCAAGGCTAATGCATTCTGCAGATAAAATGTATAAAATGACTATGGGAAACTAGATACTCTATGGTACCCATGACTAATGCTTTCTACATATAAAATGTACATGTTTTTAATCTTTGCTTTGTACCCTTATGTCACAGTAATAGTGATATCTTATGGTAGTTTCATTCCAGCACATCTGAAGATGGTAATACAAATAATATCTTAAGTGTTTCACATCTTGGTTATGAATTATACAATACAAATGGACATCCACGCAATATTTAATTGCATTGTGAATAAGCATAATCGTTGCAAACTTGCGACACATCCTAACAACCTTCAATAAACAGAGACATGTGGTTTCATCTAGACGGACGAATAATACTGAGTTACACTGTGTTGAGCATTTTGCTTCTAATTACAGATTTCTATTTCAGATCTGCTTTGGAAGACACCTGTGCAAAAACTTGCCTAAGGTAAACTGGATGTTAGTATCTGTACATGACATAATTGCAACAAATTTCTCTATTACTTCCATTTCCATGAAATTTGGCAAGAGGCTTTGTGCTTTTTCAAACAATTCATTGCGGTCATCCACGAAAACTAGGCATTGTATGAAGAAGTAAGGCCTGTCGTCCAAAACTCCGAGATAACACCGTACACAGAAGCGGCAACAGGAAGTTTAGGTTTGAGATTTGACACGGCGTCCAAGTTCTATTTTGTAAGTTGTGAGAGCTCAATCTAAGTCTGGCAATGCACTGAATGTATGTAACGCTAGGTACACTTTGTGTACATGATTCTAAGCGAAATTCCTTTTGAAAACTTTATATACTTGCAGCTTTTGTCATCTTCTAGGGAGTGAAGCATAGGTTCACACTTTTGGATATAATCCCTATAAAATTATTCTTTTAATGTTTTTATAAAGGTAAAATCGTCTTCCACTAGTTGAGAATACCAGAAAGAAAAGAGCTTGGCTGAAGAAAGAATCTTCACTACCGTTGTACACCAATTTTTGTTTGACCTGCATGATACGTCTCGAGTAGCATATTGTATGCTGATTTCAATACATGTTCAGATGGCAGTGTTAAGATATAAAACCAATATTTAATTAATCTGACCTGCTGTCTGATGACTAAGGGGAATCTATCTGTATCCATGTTAACACCTAGGGTAGGTACTTGCTGTCTTACACCCAACATTCTTTTCAGAAAACTTTGTAGTATACTTTCAATCACTTCACATGGTCTCACTCCACAACCATATTCCAGAATAGGAAGAAATTGGGCGTCAAATAATTTAAACATGCTTGATGGGGGTAGGCTTGCCCATTGATCCATAATACATTTTTAGGCTGAAGAATATTTCTCGATTTGCCTGCTCAGCGAGATATGAACGTGTTGACTGTATGACCTGCGTTTTGTTTGAATCAAAGATAATGCCCGAGTATTTATATTGTGAGACAGTCTTCAATAACTGGTTACTGAAGTAAATACACGGGATATGTTTACGTTTATTAAACACCATAATTCTTGTTTTGGGCAAACTAACTATAAAATGCCATTTTGGGCAGTAGTTCTTCAATAGGTTTACCTGGTATTGAAGGCCAGCATCAGTGTTAGAGAAAAGCACCAAATCATCAGCATGTGATAAATAGCACAGCAAAATTCATCTAAAAATATACCTACTTCGTCTGTTATGTGGTCTCTGATATCAGAAAGGCACTCATTGAACAATTTGGGGGAGATAAGTCCACTTTGGAGTACCCCATGTGAGCAATTTATGCTTTTGCTTAGAAAGCCCTGCCATTTTACCTTGTTCTTAGATTTATTAAACATATTCCATAAAACATTTAAATAATTTCCAGATATATCTCTTTGTCGGAGTTAATAAAAGAGAACACCGCGGTCAACATAATCGAACGCTTTTGTAAAAATCGACAAGGCATACATACAAAAGTTTACCAATTTTTGCTTTTCAATGAGGCGTACCGGAATAAAAGCATTATCATTTGTTGTTTTGTTCTGACCGAAACCATCTTGGAACATATCATCATCTTCAAACACATTATTCTTCGATATCAGTCGACCATTAAGTATAGATTCAAAAGTTTTCCCAATGTGACGAGCACAGTAATAAGCAGGGTCTGCCTTGTTACCATATTTGTTAAGCGGATTACTTATGCCTTCTGACCAGTGAACAGGGAAATTACCACATTTAAGGTTGAAATCGTAAAGACACAGAAGTGGACAAGTCAGGAGAGACTCTGCATATTTTAGATATTCGGCACCAAGTCCATCTCTACCTGGTGCTTTATGGGTATTAAGATTTCTTAGATGTGTTTTAAATTCACTTTCCGTTATAAAAGAATTAAGAATTTCTCGTGTTATTAAGATTTTTTGAATATCTGATTCGTCATTCAAATTAGCATTTCTAATATCCACCATAAATTGTAAATCAAAGTACTATGCAGCAAGTGGGGGAAGTAGACTCTGAAAAAAATGATAAAAGTTTTGTAAATTTCTTTCATTGCTAGCCTTCTTATTTGATAAACCTTTCAAAAAACGCCAATAGTCGCTAGAGTTGTTGGAACGCAAGGTTTCGAGCTTAAGCCTTACTTTATACATATATTGCCTTCGTTTTCTCTGCACCACTTGTTTATATTCTTTTTGTGACTGCTTAAATTTCGAGTGGTTATCTTTGTCAGATAAGTCATTACATTTTACAAAATTATGTGCTTGAGCTTTTAAAGCCTTAAATTCACTGTCAAACCAGCGATTTGATGTTAGGTTTGTTTTGGAGTGCAAATTGAATTCCTGGAAAGCATTTTTAATAACATTGCCCAGAAATCTAAAAAATCCAGCACAGACATCTTCCACTGTATTTTCAGGGGAAAGCATACTGAGGAAATCCGCCATTTATTTTAAAAGCGACATTCGCATTCGTATTCAATTCTTTGTAGTACTTAAAAATACACATAGAATCCCATTTATACTACGAGAACCTACAATGTAGGACCTTCAATCTCATATTTCTGTACTGAAGGCCTACATTTAGGTCCAAATTTCAAATTAAAAACAACGGGACAGTGATCAGATTCTACTCTAAGCGAGTCGATCTCAAAGTAAGATATATAGTTAAGACATGAACGACTAGATATGAGGTAGTCAGCAACACTTCGTCCACGAGGGGTAAAACGAGTGAACTTCTCTATACCTTTATCTAGGCAAAACCGACCATTACATATAATAAAGCTTGCTAACTTACATAAATTTAGTAATTCGTTTCCATACTTGCTCATCTTCGCTTTATCTTGGGATATTCTAGGAGGAGACACATGGACTAGAAGTATCAGTGAGAGGACAAGAATGACAATGGATTAAAATAGATTTTAAATGTCTATTGTCGCTCTCAAATTTTGTCAAAAACATCTTAAACATAATCAGTTATGATGACAATATCCTTTTGCATTTTTTTCATTCATGTGATAAGCTACAAATATTTACATAAATCTGCTAAACTCAGCATGTATTCAAATTATAGAGTATATTGATATTCATTCAGTGAATGATTGTGGCTTGAACAACTCAATCGATCCCTTATGTATATATATATACATATACATCCCTAATATATATAAAGATTTAAGATCACCTGCCATAATGTACATTTTATGTCTACTTTCGTCTTAGTATAAGGCCTACACATATATTATGGAACCTGCTATATGTAGCCAACCGTTCAGGCAAGAAAAAAGTGACCACATACAGAACAGGGACCACTCTGTGTGTGTGTCTGTTACATCCCTTAAGACCTTACCCCTCCCCCTCCAGAAAAGAAGAGAAAAGGAAAAGAATTAAAACAAAAACAAAAACAAAAAACAGAACAAATCAGGCCACCAAATCGTGTGTGTGCAGTCTGTGCACCGAGGGGCACAAGGGGTAAATCGTTGCACTTGCTCATTTCAGTAGATAGATATGGCTAAACCATTTTGTACTGCCAGAGTGTACATTGTTATGAAATGACTAAACCGAATAAATAAATACTGGCCACAAGTGAAGGTGTACATTGTTACTATTAAACATACAAATTGATGGTATTGGAAATGATTACAGACATTTTTATTCAAAGACAGCCTAAGCTTAAGTTGGGCTATGGAATGTCTGCATATGGTTTCAAACCGTCCAGTATATCATGATACAACCCCACACTGATAAGAAGGTCAGATGTCGTTTTGATTGATTTTGTGTTAACACGATTATTGCAGCGCGTGGGTCTTCCATTCGTCCAAAAGCGGAAACTTAAACAGTTTACTCATGCAAGGCCATGTTACTACGAAAGAAAGATTTTATTAAAAGGAAATGGTCAATACTGACCAATTGAGGAGCCAAACAAATTGAATATACAACAGAAAAATATATTACAAGGTTATTCTACCCGTGCAATATTATTGTGAATGTAATTAGCAGCTCATAGGTATGACTTTTGAAATATTGTGAAAAAAGTAGAACTTAAAAATTTTCTGATCTTGACAATATAAGTAAAGGTTGCTAACCAAGTATCAAATGGTTAACTTCGATACAAAAGTGTGTTCGTACTAAAATAACCAACAGACCTAAGCAAAATCTGAAATTTCGCACGTACAAACTTTTATGAGGTTAAAAAACGCATCTTTTTCAAACGACCATCTGACTTTGGTCTTTAAACTTTACGAAAAAGGTGCACGTATGGCAAATGGGTGGCTAGAGTCCAGCTTTCCACCAAATACATTTCAAATCGGTTGGTTATTGTTTTTCGATTATTAAATAAACAACTTTTTTTCAGATGACGTCCTAATACGGAAAAAAGGTCAAGGTCACTTATCATACATCAAGTGCAAAACTTCAGTGATTCTACTTTTTGTGGTGCCGGGATGTCTCAGAGAGTATTGTAACTTCTGAAATTCTGCTGTAACGACCACAAATACTTTCCAAATCTTAATGAAATGCAAATGATTGCACTATCCTTACTAAAAAAAATCATACGTAACAAAATGGGCCCCTTCAGACTAAATTGCTACGATTTTTGAACATATATGTACTTTCGTTCTGGCGAAGAAGTGAAAAATATCTAAAACATACCAAAAATATCTTTAACAAAATCCTGCAGCCACCTTACAAACAACAGGAATATCAGGCAATACTGCAAAATGCCCCTTAGCAGTTTTGAAGCAATTAGCTGTACACTTTCAGAAAAAAATATATTACTTTAAAATCCGGAAAACCAGCATAAAATATTTACAAATCGATAAAATGTCATCATTTAACCAGAAATTGTGATGACACAGATAACCTGTGTCTTCATAAAGTTTCAGAAGATCTGGTAAAGGGTTCTTGAATAAGAGACACCGGTGCCTTATACAAGACAAAAGAACACACATATTACGGCAGGTGAGGTTACGAAGTGAAGTAAATAAGCAAGCGATAAGTCAGCTGTCTATGTGAGTGTATACATACGTACACACACACACTCACACATGTATGTATATAATAGGGGTTGAATTGAGTTGTTCAAGCCAAAATTATTATTAAATCAAAAATTAAATTCAAAACTGTTCTGTATGAAGATATCAATGTTTTATAATTTGGATACATGCTGAGTTTAGCAGAATTATATCAATATTTGCAATTTATAACATGAATAAAAAAAATGCAAAAGGACAATTTATTGCCATCATAACCCAAAATGTTTAATATGTTTTTGACAGAATTTCAGAGCGACGATAGACATTCAAAATATGTAAATCCATTGTCATTTTTATCCTATCAGTAATACTTCTGGTCCATCTGTACCCTTCTGTAGGCTTTTCCTCTGTTCCTTTTCAATGACATATCATGAAAGTTGCCTTGTATTTTTGCACCACATTACATGAGCAAAAGTAACAGGCTGAACATTTGCAAAAAGGAGAGCAACTTTCTGGAAAATTCTTTGATATTTGATGCAGATTTGTTTTCCATATAGAACACTTTTCCGACCAAATTTATGGCATCTAATGTATTCAACTGAGGGTATGATACTATTCACATTTCGTGGTAGTTACCATGGGTGCTCCGAAAGCCTCAATACTGCAACATTGCATTTGGCTGGATTGTTTTGTCATTGTTGCATCTTATGGATGACAATTTGTTTATTGAATATAAATATATTTAAGTTGTCCCCGGCAATTAATAGTTAATAGTGTGTAATTATTCGGCTGAATGTCCAACCGAATATACAAAATTATTGCAGACTATATCAAGGTTTTTGCCACCGGTTTGCATGTCAAATTAACCTCAAATAAAAGTATGAGGCATGCCTTGCTCATCTAGCTAGGCATGCATAATGCAGGGTCGGGTGCGATGTGCCATGCTCACCTAGTTGGATGTGAGGCATGCTACACACTATATCAAACATAGTTTAAACTACGGGGTTCTCTTTTTGGGGAACTTTCAGTATGTTTAACAACCAGCTGTCTGTCTTGTCATGCGTGGGACTCATAGGTACACGCAATGTGTAACAGAGAAGAACACTTCCCACTTGAACCGACTCAATAAATATGTTCACCACATTGACTCTGAACTTTCAATGATATCCAGTAGATCTCACACGGCCTGCAGCTGATGGCATTTTTACAAGACACATGTGGAGCTGGTGAACCTGGAATTATTTATTGCAATGATAAGTGAAATGAACAAATTGCTGCTTCAAAATACGTATTACCTTATTATGGTGGATACTATGGAAATGATAGTGCTCCATGAAGCTTTATATACTGAAGTTTAACAAGAAACACTGGTGTGGCTGGCAAGGCAACTACCTACCACACTGCGGTTTTTTTTTTTTTTTTTTTTTTTTGTTTTGTTTTGTTTTTTTTTTTTTTTTGTTTTTTTCTTTTGTTTTTTGTTTTTTTGTTTTTTTTTTCAAGTCTGTTGCTTTCATTTCAATTACTGACATTTGAAAACATTTATGGGTCCAAGAAAAGACAGAGATAGCCAAGCTGTAGAGAGACTGTCTTCGGCAGCCAGTGCAGTTAATGGGGTTACTCCAGAAATGGACGCAGAAGATGAAATTACACAATTGAGGCAATAGTAGCAAGTTGTACAGTCAGCTGCTGCTGAGGCTTAAGAAAGGGGCCGACCACACTGATACAAATAATGGCTGCAGAGTTCTAGAGAAAAATGGATGAGACTATGTTTACAGAAGTAGATGCACAGATGAAGGCTGTGGAGACCAGACTAATGTCAAGAAACCAATGCACTACCAGTGGGGAATCACAAACATAAAAGGCAGCATTCAGCTCAGATCCTAGATTCCAACCATTTGAACCAGCATTTACTACTGCCAGGCCTCGGCACAATAGATCAAGAGATCCCCATTCTGGAGGTTATAGATAGATGCAGTGCACCATCATCTCACGAAATGCCTCTGCATACTCCAAATGTGGATTTTTTCAAAGCATCTGACAAGTTTTCACTAAGGAGCGATACCCAGGCTCAAGAAACATCACTGCCTACTCCAAACGTGGATTTCTTCACTATACCTCCAAGATCTTCAGTAAAAGGGGATGGTACTAGGCAACTATATGATATTCCCCTGCCAAGTCGAACTTTTTATGATGATAAGACATCATGCGATGGATTTATGAAACATCTTCGGTCATTAGCAGAGGCGTGCAATCGCTGTACACCAGAAAGACTGCTTTGCTTGACAAGTAATTTAAGAACAGATTCCAACTTCTACTTCAGGGTTATGTTTTCAGCCAGCTGACCAGTGAAACAATGCGGTCTTATGACATATTGGTGTCGGCTTTCGAAACCAGACTTCAAGACAAGCACACCACCAGTTCCTATTTGGCAATGCTGGACAGCAGGAGCTTGGTGTCACAGGAACCACTATCTGAACATATAGCATACATCAAGCAACTGGCGATTAAGGTCGCGGAGCCCAGCGCAACAATCCAGCGACTTTGGTGTTGCATAGATGAACAATGTTTCACATTTCAACCACAAAACTGTACGTTTTGTTTATTATACAGATGCATAGATTTGTAAGAAACCAGTTTCATATCGGTACGACTATTTTTAAGGATTTTATAATCCAGGTTACTAGAGGGTATCATATTGCACATTTTTGTTTGCATTTCTTAAACATAATCGATAGAAAAGTGTTTTACATGTGTAAAATAAAAGTATAGACCAATATGCATGAACTGTATTTTTGTTTACAAATAAAATACATAATTACAAAATAATCGAATGCTTTGCTCATCATTTAAACATCAACAATTAATTCTTTGAATGAGCTACAAAAGTCTCGGAAGGAATCATCTGACGGAAAAACAAAAAAAAGAGTTCCCAGATAATATATTTATCTTTCAAAAGACCATTATTTAAAGCAGATCGACCTATTAGCTTTTAATCAACGCTGTCTACAAAATTGATTGATAAACAAAAAATTATTTCCGAGAAATTGGCGTTGAAAGATTTGAGGCCCTTATCGCCCACATTGTTGGCCGGAATGACAATATTGCTCTCCAACCGTGGTCACTTTTGGTTGCAATTTTTCGAAGGCCTGTCAATGGACAAATATGATACATAGATTCCAACATACAATAGTATCTATTGGGCTAAAAAGCAGCTATTTACCCGAACGACATCAAGGGCAGCCATAAATGCAAGCCTGTCACTATGGTTTCACACGCGACGGCGACAGCTTTCAAAGGGGACTCGAAACCGGATCAGTCACGTGACCCGAAGGCTCTATTACCTTGACACTAGCAACAAATTTTTGAAAATGGCGCTGTTAGAACAAGATGTGTTTGTAGTATGACAGCTCACTTCAGTAAAAAGAGTGCTCGACGGACAGGAGTTGCGGACTCATTTCTACACGGCTTGGATAAAAGAGCAACATATCTTTGTTAATGATGCTTATGATCATACCTGCAAAAAACAAACAAAAAACACAAGAAGAAGAAGCAAAAAAAAAAAAACATGATCAGGGAAGAAAACAGAAAATGAAGCAAGAATGTGCAAGAAAAAAAAAAGAAGTTGACGACCAAGCATACAGTACTTGGGGGGGGGGGGGGAGGGCGCCAGGGTTTGATTGTTCTCTATTCTTATAAAATTTACGATTGCCATTCCAGACAAGTCGGACCTTGGGTTGGATGTCATTCTCTCCACCCCTCTCAAATCTTGCTCTGAAAATGACAAGTTGACTGCTGCTTTGCTCGAGGCTGACGGCAGTATGTCTTGCTTTTGGCATTTTTTATTTTGTGAAAATAAGTTGTAAGATTGCTGGACAGAGAGAGACAGCGAGACAGACAGACAGAGAGTACCTTGGTTGCTATATACATGTATATGGCAGTCCCAGCCCTGTTCTGTTTGTTTAAAAATATGTATATTGCCATTTTTTTCATGTCATTCCACGTACAGTCAGACATGTTTGTTACTTTCTATGTAAACAAAGAGAAAAAATTGAATTAGCCTCCGACTTCTTTTTAAATCCTCTTTTTATCCCCCGCCCCCTTTAGAGAAATAAACCATGTCAAAAACAGACGGAGAGAAAGAGAAATGTCATTTTGTATGCACGTTCCATGTTGCATACACTATACCAGATGAGGGGTCCAGATGGGCGGTCTTCATAGATCATGATCATGACGAGGTGACAACTGAGACAAGTGTCCTGTAAATGATAAACAAACATCAATCCCAGCATATACTAGAATTTTAAAAAGTGAAAACAAAAACAAAACAACACACACACACACAGAACGCCTTACATGTGTTGAAAATCCATTAGTTTCAACGTTGTATCAGTGATAATACTGTGCATTGTCACATGTGAATAACGAAGTCTATCCGTTTCCTAGATCAGACACAGAGGTTAATAGTACACCATGACCGAGGTGATGATGTTACAGTTTGGACGCATGGGTAATTGTTTCTTGCCAGCCAAGGCGAACTGTGTTTGCTTACATAATTGATCTGACAGTGCGACACGCACTTCAATCGCCATTTAACAATAACGCAAAGTAAATCTGTTTTGCAGACAAGAAAGTTTCCAATTCCCTCAAAACGGAATTGGAAAAGGGATGTGGCAATTAGGGCCGAGTTCAGCCTTCGTGGCTTTGGCTTGGGTGCTGGTATGTAAGGTTGTCAGGAGTGTTAATTATATGCCAAGCCTATTTCACTGGTTCTTTTGCAAATTTTGGTCTTTCCCGTCATAAAGGGGACCATACACACTGTCATCCTTTCCCCGGGTTTTGCCATTTATATAATTGGGCCTAATGTATAATTTTATTCTGTAGAGTATGTAATCAGTGTTGCTTTACAAATGAAGATCTGCATTAAACTGATCGCGACACAAAACCGAAACTTTGTGACTGGGTTGCAGCGATAACGCCACAGATCGCTCACACACACACACACACACACACACACACACACACACACACACATAAAACATGACCGATCGACCAATTAAAAAGCAGTGTGCAAAGCCACTTTGCAGACAGACTACGAAAAAGCAAAGACATGAGTCACAGCTCTATGGTAGAAATTTGTATGTACCTGTTGAAACAAACGTGATAACGTAATTTTTTATGATGTATTGTACTTTTTCTGACAAGATTCTGGGCAGCACACATGGTGTAAGCTGTTGTTTGGCATTTGAATGTGGGTGGGTTTCCGTGTAGATCTCCATGTGCATTCTTTGGAGTGACATATCTTTTAATATTGTGGTCTCCTGCTAGGGTTTCAACCCCCCAAAATTCCGATAAAGCAAAATCAGATAAAAAATACTCAGTTGGTAAGTTAAATGCTTCATCAGTAGAATGGAAAAAGCAATGTCCAATATGGAAGCAAGTTTGATCATGCACAGCCACCTCAATTATGCTTAATTTCGTTCCTTAAATTCCTTAAACATATATAAATCGTAAATGCTTTACAAACTTCGTTGATATGATACCAATAAGTGATTTAATATTTTGCCCGATGATAGATGCATGTAAGAGCATGCACCTTAATCACATGCAGAAATGTAGCTCAAAACATGCTTGGTGGACTTTATCGTATAGAAAAGAAAAAAATCTGCCATAAAGAGCTCAATTATGTATTACATTGAAAACTATTACATAGCAATCTTTTTTAGTGATCAACCACTGAACCGGAGTTCTGGGACTTATGCCAGTGAAATTCGTGGACACGTTTCGGTGCATCATGCACACCTTGTTCCAGCAACAAATAGTGAATGCCTTTTTTTTATTTGTTTGTTTGGTTTTTTTGTTTTTTTTTTTTCGTATGACATGACATGTTGGGGGGAAATATTATAACTTTTATGTCAAAACACTGTATTAAAGACCCATTTTTTTCACCGAACGAATATTTTTCCACACGCACACTACCTGTGAAGGACTTGTCCTCTTGAGCCTTGTCGCGGATAATTTTGTCACCAGGATTTCCATGAATCAGCATCAATTTCCTCAGACATTACTGGCTTTAAGTTTATTTGTTTTTGTACTTATATGCTTGTTGGCTTGTGTATAGAGTTAAGTTCAAGGATCAAAGTCAAATATTTACCGTAAATATTATCATTAATACAACATGTATTAAAATGTGCTTTGGAATACCAGTTTTACCTGTTCGCTCGATCTTGGTATCATGACCGTCCGCTAAGCAGTTCTGTTTAGTACTAGCGAGATATAATAATAATAATAATAATAATAATAATAATAATAATAATAATAATAATAATAATAATAATAATAATAATAATAATAATAACAATAACAACAACAACAACAACAACAACGAGACATAATAATAACAACAAGAACAATGAATTTGGAAAACTACCCCGTTACAACAGGGGCACCAATCAAGCGGGGCTATTTCATGGTGCGTCCACACATTTCCTTTGTTTTCATTTGTAAAATACAAGTATAAACCATAAAAGTTAAAGTGTTCAGTAGATTAATTCCGTTAGCCAACTTAAATGATGTACATACATGCATGATATAATAATATAAACTTCATCTAGAAAAAAAAACATACACGTGAAATTCTGAAAAATTTCAAACAACTTCCCTTTTCAAGTTGTGACATTTTCGATCAAAGAAAGAAAAACAAGAAAACGAGAAAACGCTAATACGAAAAGGCGAGTGCAAAAACACGACATAATTTCTGTCGTATTTTCGCGGTTCTATTTTTGCATTGTCGTCTTCGTGTTTTTTACTTTAGTGTTTTCGCATTCGTGTTTTCTTGTTTTCGACCAAGGGAAGAAAACAGTAAAACAAGAAAACGGGAAAACGCTAATACGAAAGCACGAAAATGCGAGTGCGAAAACACGACATAATTTCTGTCGTATTTTCGCGGTTGTGTTTTCGCATTTTCGCCTTCGTGTTTTTTTATTTTGGTGTTTTTACATTCGTGTTTTTTTTCTTTTCGCTGTTCTGTTTTCTTATTTTCTTGTTTTGGCTTTCGCATTCTTATGGAGACAGAAAATTATTTTTGGGACACTTTTGTGCCACCATATCTCAGCGTAAAAAGTTGCCTCAAGTAGGTACCAGAGTGGAAGGTTGCGGAGTATAATTCACAATCAAGTAGGGCAAAGTGTACTTGTCTGAATTTACTGCTGTGGAGAGAGGGGGATGCGGGCAGTTGCTGAAAACCTAACATTCTGTGGTTCATTTTTCCCACTAAACTCAAATATCCAAATAGTACTCCCCAACTGATTTTTCACACACTGTCTTGAATTACAATTAAGAAACTTCTACAGCAGTGTGGGCCTACATGAATTAGAAGTCAATAATTTTGTGTCATGCACTCATTTCATGATTAATACTGAAAACCAAATATCACTAAGGTCTCACTTATTTTTATCACCCATATCGCAGAACTAAAACAGTCATAATCATTATTTCCTCATTCATATTTTTCAGTTTTCCACAACTATATTAAATTTGCGAAGGACATTTTCTTGTAAGATGTAATTCTTCAAATAATTAAAGAACATAATTTAGTCCGAGACTGATTAACAAATGAAATCCGACAACTTACACTATGTTTCATTGTACAGTTGTACTTTTATTTTCCATATATGGGTTCTTGTACAGCTTTGATATCTTTTAACATGGGTGAGTATACATGTTTCAACCAGAAATTACAGACATGCAGGTATCTCTTGTCATACAGTTTAACCCATGTACCGGTCACTGCTGGTAAGAAAAAAAATATGACCATAGGCATATATTTTCACCATCCATGTTCAAAGAAGCTACAGTTATTTTCCGTGTTGTAGGTGATGTAAATTATTTTTATGTCAGTTGGTACTTTCTTGTTCCAAATGGGAGCACTACATTCAACACTTCATTTCAAAACCAGTCAATTCATGAGGAGCCACAAGATACCTTCTCTGCATACACGTGGACGATTTTGATTATCATGTGGCAAAGTTGCCAGTTGGGGATCAGATTAAAAAATATATGTCATTGCAACATCATTATGTCCAGTGTATGTGTTTTGTCAATATGGTGGAACTTTTCCATGGAAAATTTTTTTTCCACTGCAAAGAACTTCCACTATCCCATGAGTATGGGACACAGCTGTACCGCTCTGAGTTGTAGGTTGGTTGGTGTCTACAACTACAGGCCCATTATTGGTTCCCATTGCAAACACTGGGGTACATTATTATGCTGTGTTACCCACAGCTGGGAAGAGTCAACTGAACATGAAGATGAAACAACAATCAATGATGATGATGATGATGATGATGATGATGATGATGATGATGATGATGATGATGATGATGATGGTGGTGGTGGTGGTGGTGGTGGTGGTGGTGGTGGTGGTCATGGTGATGACAATGTGGGTGACAATGCTGACAAAAATCATGATGGTCATGGTGATGATGGTGACAATGATGGTCATGGTGACAAAAAAAGTGATGAAGGCCACAGCGATGACAATAGTAAAGGTTACGGTGATGACGATAATGATAATGATGGTCATAGTGGTGAAAAAAATGTGATGAAGGTCATGGCGATGATAATGATAACGGTTATGGTGATGATGATGACGATGACAATGATAGTCACAGTGATGATGGTAACTATATAAATTGTGATTATGGTGATGATGACAGAGACAAAGGCAACATACCTACATCCCCATTATATCACTCTCTATTAAAAAACGCACAGCACCTGAATCTACAAATCACTGGCAGCCAGCTGCAAAACGCCAGAACACTCAACATGTTATCGCAAAATGGCCTTAGTATTATGCCACTTGTTTAAATTTATTACCCCAGGTTCATTACGCATTACTTTTCAACATTCACAGTGAAATGGAAACTACCAGTTACATGCCAAGTCAACATTATAGTGTATATGGCATGGTGCATATACGGGCCAATATATATATATATTCATGAATTAGGTAAGAATTTTATCGGATATCTGCAGCAATTGCACTTTTACTTCCCCATTTGGCACAAATTCGAAGGCTTGGGTGCCTATGCCAAATGGGGAAGTAAAACTGTCATTGCTGCAGAATCCGTCCTTGTGTTGGTACTGTTACAGTATATAATTCTAAATGTGTGTGTGTGTATATATATATATATATATATATATATATATATATATATATATATATATATATATATATATATATATATATATTTGTGTGTGTGTGTGTACATATGAACTGCGCTCGCTTTTTAGGGTGCTTGCCGTTTACATATTTAAGACGCAACATTAACAACAAATGTTATACACTTTGCGATGTCTATTTAGGTTACCCTCACACCTGTAAATTTGTTCTAGCCCACGGAATCCCATTTGCAGCCCAAGAAGCGTGTTTGCCAGGCCCAGGTTCCAGCGAGGTTAAATTCACCTATGCGAGATCATGAATCTTTAATTGTCATTTATTACACAACGACAACGTTTTCTGAATAGACATTTATCATTGACATAATTTCAGGAATACCCGATAAGTTTGAGACTCTGGTGTAAACAAAACTGTGGAAATTTCCCGGGATGCATAAAAAATTGCGTTACACGCAATATGGCGCTCCCCATGGCGAAAACCTCGGGCGCCCTTTCTTTCGCGAGAGGTAGACGTGATTTGTGATCAACACTATATGGAATCCCCACCATGGTAGGAACCTAGTTCATATACGTTCGTGACCATCAGAGCTCGCTAACGCTCGCTAGTATGTAGTAAGCACAGCCTGAGATGCGGGCGTTAGTATTACAAAGTATCAACTAAAAAAGAAGATTTGCTTCACAGTAAATCTGTCTGGGTGCCTTCAAAATGAGAACAAGCCAGAGTGTACCTTCTGTTAAAAATATTGTGTGTTTGTCTAATTTACATGAATTATAAGCCTAAAGGAATTTTGGTTTATTGTTCATTGGATGGGGGTTATGCCACAAACCCATAAATTGAAGTAGGAATGGCAACTCTATAATAGTTTTGAAGCTATTAAAGATTTACATTTTGCATATTCACCTAATTTGCATAAATTAAAATCCTACAACTTTGGTTTATGGTTCATTGGATACGGCTTTGCCACAAACTTACAAATTGAAGTTGGAATGGCATCTCTATGTACAATAGTTTTGGAGATATTAAACTTTAAGCTTTTTCAATGCCCCTTATCAGCATAATTTGGAATTCTACAACTATACTGTCCATTATAGTAGCAAGTGTCACAAAGGTATATATGCACATTGAAATTTTGAGTCCATCTGCAATAGTTTGGAAGATATGGCGCTTTTAAAATTTTTGTTGCCTCTAAAAATTTGCATAAGTTTAAACATCATGACTGTTCCACATGAGATGCACAATTTCACTGGTTATGTCAGTCACCATGGCAAGTTTGGTGGTTTTTGGAAAAATAGTGTCTTGAAAAAAAACTCTGAACCAACTTGGTCATAAAGAAAGAAAAGAAAGAAAGAAAGAAATTGGCCTTTTTTTCTTTGTTAATTTATCTGAGATGAAAGACCACCTGTCCCATATGACCACTTTTGTCTGGTATTCATTGATTAGGGATGATCTTAAATTGCAAGTACCACTGTACAGTGAAAACGCTGTACAGTGAGCACCCTCGCGACCAGAGAAAAGTGCCCACTCCTAGAGGGTCAGCCCTTCTGGGCAGTATTGATGAGTCGATGTTCATGTACAGTGTGGATATGTTATAATTTAGAGGGATATGTATACATGCAATATAAAACTGTCTTTTTTCCTTTATTACATAAACAAATTCTAACAGAAGCTGTCAAGAAACAACATGAACGTGTACCTGTGAACCAAGACAAAACTATACTGTCTCAGTATTGGCTATGAAGAACAGGCTTCATCTCACTGGGTACAAGAAAACAAAGACAGGAAAGCGTCCACTGAGATGACACAAATATTTGCACTTCCCTGGTCTGGCTGACTCAGCTCTGTATGTTGTCTATTTTTCACAGAGGGTACACACAGGCTTTTTCTGCCTAGAAGTCCCGAGCTGTGAGTTCCCTTAAGACTGAGCTCAGCAGACTGACATTGCCTCAGGCAAAAACCGGCCAGCTAGGACACAAGTGGAAGCAAAAGCCTGCCTAGTACATATGGCAGCATGGAGTCAATCTGTTCCTGCATGAACAGAGAGAGATACTCTGTACTTTATTGAGAGCCTCATTACACAGTTGTTGGGAGTCCTCCCACCCCACCCCACACCACAATTTGCTACAAGACCCAAACCTTCCAAAGTGTACACTCAGCATGCATGGACAGAAAGCTGTGAGACATGTTCAAGCTAATAATCATGAATGCAAAATGGTTGCCTGGCACCATAGAGATCAAGCAATAGGTCATACAGCAGGCAGTTGAAAGCCTGCACGTGGATTGGGGAGAAATTTGTTGAATTTAGCATGCATTAAAATTCCCCAAGTTTTGTTTGTGTCCTATTGGATTTGCCAGTCGTTTCAAACCTATATGTGTAAGTTAGAACTTTGTGTCTATCTGCAATAGTTTGGAAGATATGGAGCTTTTAAAATTTTAAGTGCCCCTAATTTGCATAGTTTTAAACATCATGACTATTCCGAGTCAGGTGCCTAATTTCACTGGTAGGTCAGTCACCATGGCAAGTTTGGTAGTTTTTGGAATAGTTGGGTCTGAGAAAAACTCCGGACAAATCTGGTCGTAAAGAAGAAAGAAAGAAAGAAAGAATTCTTGGAAAAACGAAATGTCTGGGTTGGCACCCAGACATAATAATGACGTCGATGGATCAGGCAGTAGCACCTAGTCGCTACGTCCCTCTAGCGGCCATTTACTAAACCAGTCTCGAGGGGGAGGCTGTTGAGCAGATGAACGAACACATCTGTCACATAGCCTTTCTTTGTGTTAGACACTGTTAAAGAGATTTAATGTACTGTGCCAAAGATCTGTATATCCCTATTGAAATAGTGTCGTAACCTGGCACAGACGTAGGGGAGACCTGGGCAAAGTAGGCCCCTTAAAAAAAGAAGCTTCAAAAATAAAGTATATGAAGTTCTATGCCAAGATATACATCTCTTAAACCACAAGTTTCACACTGCTATTTAAACTTAAATTACAAATTACGAAGTGGGTCTCTACTTGAAACATATTTCAGATACAACGTAACTCTTGAGTCAGTCTACACATTGACATCGCAACAGAATATTAGCACTATCAATTATGTTGTTTGCAGAAATCAGACACAGTTTTGCTGTTTAAAAGTCCATATGGTGAAACAGTGGTGGCAAATTGTCACGTTTTGCCCTTTTGGAAGGGCAAAGCGGGACAGACCCATAGTAACCCTTGTAGAAAACATGACACACTTTGCCCTAGCCCACTTTGCCCAGAAGAGACCTTTATTACGCCATATGACCTTCAAGTGCTAAAACCTGGTGATTTGAGGTAAATTTGAAAAATATAATTAATTTCAGAATTTATTTAAGTTAAGGAAATATACACTAATGAGCTCCGGGTTATGCTTTATACTGAAAAGGGCAAAGCGGGACAGACCCATAGTAACCCATGTAGAAAACATGACACACTTTGCCCTGGCCCACTTTGTCCAGGAGAGACCTTTATTACGCCATATGACCTTCAAGTGCTAAAACCTGGTGATTTGAGGTAAATTTGAAAAATGTAATTAATTTCAGAATTTATTTAAGTTAAGGAAATATACACTAATGAGCTCCGGGTTATGCTTTATACTTTCTGGCACTAAACAAATCAAGTCGTTTTGCTGATAATTTCGCACAAAATAAATTATTTTGTTTTTAAAAAGATAAGCTACCTTTTATGGTTCTATCTGTGTCCCAGCAAGTCCAATGACTCTTGCAAATGCGCTGCACATCCTGGATAAGGTATATAGGCCCCCTGCTTTTAAATAGCTGTAGAGTGGTGACGCTCTTTGCCCGGGTCTCCCCTAGTGGGTAGGGAGAGTGATTGTTGGAATCTCACGCAACAACACCAAGTCTGAGGTGGCATTGGTAACATGAAATTTTGGCACCCCAGAGGGATATAGTGTGAGTTGCGATCTGGAAGGCCTTCCCAGCCGCATGCAGAATATTCCGATCTTTCTCAACGATAATGTACATAGGGTTCTTAGTTGTGATAAATATCAACCACTTATCTTGTGCAGACGCTCTTAAAGAAAGAACAGTTTAACGCCCTCGCCACATTTTCATTGGGGGGGGGGGGGGGAGGGCGTGTCATGAGCAGTGAAATATTTTTCACTCTCACGTGAACTTGAACTTACAAAGTGTAGCATGCTTAGTTGTGCTTGTGCAAATTTATTTTATTCTGTTTTAGATGACCCAGAAGTGGCAGGTGTGCCCATGCGTCCACTTATCAGTTTATCGTGCCTAAAAAGACGTCTTACCTTGTGGTACAGTTGTGCAGAGAAAACAGGAAAACCACGCTACATTTAACAACTGAAAATCACTAAATGTCTCATCAAATGCACTCAAAATGACATACGATAGTCATCATGTGACAAATAATGCAGACTGGATCAAGTTATCAAGTTTTAGACAAGACAGCATATGAGCCTGTATTTTGTCAAAAGCGGTACATCTTTCAGCAGTAGTGATCAGTATAAGTCAGATACATAAACCAGCAAACCGATTCACATTTGCCTTGTGAGTCCATTAAAGGAAACTAGAAAAGAAAATCTGTTTACAGCAAGTCTGTCTGGGTGCCTCCAAAATGAGAACTGTTGCCATTGTTGAACTTAATGTAAATTTTATGTTTTGGCCTAATTTGCATAAATTTAAATGCTACAACTTTGATTCTTGATTTATTGGATGTGGCTATATCACAAACTTATAAACTGTGTGCAGTAGTTTTGAAGAGATTCAAGATTTTAATTTTGTATATTGCATAATTTGCATAAATTAAAGGCCTACAACTTTGGTTCATGGTTTATTGGATGCACGTATGTCCTAAACCTGCAAATTGAAGTTGCAATGGTACCTCTATGTATAATAGTTTTGAAGCTATTCAAGATTTAGATTTTGTATATTCACCTTATTTGCAAAACTTAAAATCCTACAACTTTGGTTCATGGATCATTGGATGCACCTATGTCACAAATATATAGAGTGAAGTTGAAATGGCACCTCAATGATAGTTTTGAAGCTATTCAAGAATTTTGTGTGTTCATCTAATTTGCATAAATTGAAATTCTGCAACTTTGGTTCATGGTTCATAAGATGCGGCTATGTCACAAACCTACAAATTAAAGTTGGAATGGCACCCGTACGTGTAATAATTTTGAAGTTGCTTAAGATTTAACTTTTGTGTATTCACCTAATTTGCATAACTTAAGCTTTTACATTTTTGTTTCATTGGATGCGTCTATGTTACAAACCTTTAAATTGGAGATACGATGACACGTCTTTCTGTAATAGTTTTGAAGTTATTCAAGAAGATCTAAATTTTCTGTATTCACCTTATTTGCAATGATACAAATTTTACAACTTTGGTTTATGCTTCATTGGATTCGGTTTTGTTACAAACGTTTAAATTGAAGTTCGAATGACACCTCTATCTATAATATTTCCAGGTTATTCAAGATTTTAATTTTGAATATCCATCTAATTTGCATAAAATGAAAGCCTACAGCTTTGGTTCATAGTTCATTGGATGCGGCTTTGCCACATACCTATAATTTGAAGTTGGAACGGCTACTCTATCTATAATAGTTTTTGAGATAATCAACTTTTAAATTTGTCAATGCCACTAATTAGCATAATTTGAAATTCCACAACTTTCATTTACTGTCCATTGTATTGGCAGGTGTCACAAACCGAAACATGCACACTGAAATTTTTTGTCTATCCGCAATAGTTTGGAAGATATGGAGCTTCGAAAATTTTAATTGTCGCCTCATTTGCATAATTTTAAACATCATGACTATTCCAAACCAGGCCCTAAATTTCATTGCTAGGTCAGTCACCATGGCAAGTTTGTTGGTTTTCGGAATAATAGTGTCCAAGAATAACTCCGGACAAATTTTGGTGCTATGGAAAGAAAGAAACTAGAAAGTAACATATGCTTCACAGCAAATCTGTCTGGGTGCCTTCAAAATTAGAATAGTTTTAAATGCTACAGTTTGCCATTGTTCAACATAATCTAAATTTTGTGTATTGCCTTATTTGTATAAATTAAATGTAACAACTTCGGTTCTTGGTTTATTGAAGGTTGCTATATACCAAAATGAAGTTTGAATGACACCACTATCTACAGCAGTTATGAAGCTATTTAATTTTGTATGTTGCATAAATTAAAAGCCTACAGCATTGGTTCATGGTTCATTAGATGCACAATTGTCCCAAACCTACAAATTGAAGTTGCAGTGGTACCTCTATGCATAATAACTTTGAAGTTATTCAAGAAGGAAAGAAAGAAAGAAAGAAAGAAAGAAAGAAAGAAAGAAAGAAAGAAAGAAAGAAAGAAAGAAAGAATGAAAGACAGAAAGAAAGAAAAAGAATAGAATAGAATCCTTAGAAAAACAAAATAATGTCTGGGTGCTAACCCAGACATGATGATAAGTGCTGATACCACCAGGTGGCTAATTGTATGTTAATGATATACATGGAGCAGGCAAGTATACATAATCTCATGTCAGCGCAAGAAGTGGGTAACACTGCAACCAATGTCACCCTGGCCGGCATGCCCGGCCCACAAAAAGGAATGAAAGAAAAGCTTATTATTATATGACCATTGTGGGATGACATCACAGCTAAAGAGCCCACTCAGGAAGCAAAACGTGGCACACTTTTTCTGCCCACTTCCTATTACCTTTAATTAACCATCGTCTTGCCAACTTGCGCTGAATAGACTGCAGTGTACTCTTTGCATCAGACTTACTGTGCTACTTTAACACGATAAAATGTTCCCATTGTGACACTTTTAAATATATAAAAATTCCAATTTGCGACAGTTGTCTGACGTTATATCAGTGTCCAGCAATATGTCGACGAGATTGGTTACATTGTGTATCTAATCTCATTACCTGCAACTGGTCATCTCGAGTATCTATAAATATTTTCTTATGTGACCTCAAAGTTCGGTTTAAAATAAAATGAAAATAACAAGATTGCAACCCACTGAGTTCATTTGGCAGAAACTGAGTCAATGTGCATCAAATAGAATTCATCAAGCATGAAAAAAATCAAGCGACCCCTGTCAAGAAGTCAAAATGTACAAAGCCACAAAATTTATGAGAAAGTTCTCTCTAGACATAAACTCTCAGCGCCACCTGTAAAACAAATTAACCATGGTAATATGAAGGTGTCTTCAAAGGTATTTCTAAATTACTTTGAATTAATGGGCAGAGCGATTTGCCAGAAAAAGCCTCTTTAAAATGTTTCCCCAAAGAACAAAATTTCCTTGATTTTTTTTTTCAAGATTCAAATGTCTCTGAAGAATAACATATCGAACAAAACGTAATGTCCAACGTATATCCGCCAAGTTTGCAGTGGATCCTGTCTTTGGAGGTCCACTTGGGGGCGGGCACTTCTTTCTCCATGGCGAAGGGTCTGTATTTGTCGCGATGAACATTTACGTTTTGTGATAACCATGATCACGATAGACAGTTCAGTGCTTCCAATAATGCATGTATGGCTTTCTACTTAAGATAACCTGGTCAATGAATATTCCGCCTCCACTAATTCGATGAATTTCACATTTAGCGATGCGCTGCTCTCTCGTCCCATTAATAATAATAATAACATCCTCTGTTGATATTTTGGGTCCTTTAAATGACCTTGACCATAATTTGCTTAATATATGCCATGTTCTGAAAAGATATTGAAAAGAGTTGAAAATGATTTCAGTTCAATTCAACTGTCACCAGACGATGTTTCAGGACAGAGTGTTGTTTCCTAGACAACATATCTTCAGTATGAGTAGTGAACAATGGTCCGCTACACAATTTATTAACATTCATCAGGAACGTTGAGCTTGCCTTTTTGTCACATAGGGTATCTAATCATCTGCAGCTACCACATGATTTTTTTCTTGCAGTTAGAGAGAGAGAGAGAGAGAGAGAGAGAGAGAGAGAGAGAGAGAGAGAGAGAGAGAGAGAGAGAGAGAGAGAGAGAGAGCGCTTAGGTTCCCTTTTTAATGTAACCAAACCTGAGATTGCTTAGCTGTGTAACAATAATTTGTATTTTATTGGCTAGCACGACTCCACTGCATAATGAGACACTAAAATTATTAGCTTTTCCTTCTAAAACTCACTTTTTTCATACCTTTTCCTGACAACACGTGGCTGAGTAGTTAAGCGTTTTCTCGCAGCTGGCGCTCGTGTCGTAAGGCCAGGCTTGCTATCACCCATCTCCGGGGAAGCAGTTTTCCAACTACAGTGTTAGAAACTGTGCGGTGTACATTATGATTTGTATCTTGCTGCTTTTCAAAACTGTTTTTAGCTCAGCTGACTTGTCAGTCAGCTGAGCTTATCTTATGGTCCTCCGTCCGTCGTCCGTCAACAATTCACATTTTCGACTTCTCCGAAACCGTCAGTCAGATCCACTTCAAATTTGGTGGGGATGTGACTTGGGTGGGCGTCTACCAAGTTTGCTCAAATGGTCACAGTCTAGTGATTTTTGGATATTTTAGGATTTTTTTTGGGGGGGGGGGCAAATCTTAAAAAATCTCGTTTTCCAAAACCGCTTACCCAATTGCTTTGATATCATACAGGAACACTCCCTGGGACTCTTAGTTCTCAATTTGTTCACCAGGTGGCCTTGCAATATTTTGCTAAATTTTTATGAATTTTTGTCTGTTATAGCTCTTTTCGACTTCTTCTCCAGAACCGTCACTCAGATTAAGCTGAGACATGGTGGCTATGTTCCTTGTAGAAGGGTCAAACAAAGTTGGTCACTATGTAGGAATGCTGCGGATTCCGGATTTTTAACGATTTTTTTTTCAATTCGTGTACTTATTGGTCAATGCAGCTTTCCTATTGATTAATATGGAAGTCAATGAGCATTCTAATGCTAATTCACATTTTCGACTTCTTCTCCAAAATCATCACCCAGATTAACTTCAAACTTGGTAGCAGTGTACCTTGGGTGGGTTTCTACGAGGTTTGTTCAAATGGTCATGCTCCAGTGATTTTTTGGACTTTTAATGATTGTTTTGTTCTTTTTTGGACAAATCTTGAAAAATCTTCCCTGCAACCGCTCATCCAATAGCTTTAATATGACACAGGAAGACACCTACGGACTCCTTGTTCTTAATTTGTTCACCAGGTGGCCCTGCAAATTTTTTCGAATTTTTTATGATTTTGTGTGTGTGTGTGTGTGTGTGTGTGTGTGTGTGTGTGTGTGTGTGTGTGTGTGTGTGTGTGTGTGTGTGTGTGTGTGTGTGTGTTATAGCTATTCTCTACTTCTTCGCCAGAACCATCACTCAGATTAAGCTTAAACGTGGTGGATATGTTCCTTGTGGAAGGGTCAAACAATGTCGTTCACTATGTGGGAATGCTCCGGATTCTTGATGTTTTAACGATTTTTTCAATTCGGCTACTTTTCGGTGAATGCAACTTTCCTATTGATTACTATGTAAGTCAGTGGGCATTCTAATGCTAATTTACATTTTCGACTTCTTCTCCAAAACCGTCCTCTAGATTTACTTCAAACGTGGTGGGGATGTAGCTTGGGAGGGTGTCTACCAGTTTGTTCCAGTGGTCATGTTCCAATGATTTTTGGATTTTTTTTATGATTTTTTTATTTCAAATATCTTTACAAAAGTTTTAATAGGAAAGTTTAACATGGGAATTTCTTGTAATGGTTATAACTTAAAAATTAAAGGGGCAGGTTTACTTCAAACTTTGAGGGGATGTGCTTTGGGTGGAACCCTACCAAGTTTATTTAAATGGTCACGCTCTATTGATTTTTAGATTTTTTATGAATTTTTTTGGGGGGTGGGGGCAAACCTTAAAAACTCTTGTCCTCTGAAACCGCTCACCCAATTGCTTTGAAATCGTACATAGACACTCCCAGGGACACCTAGTTCCCAATTTGTTCACCAGGTGGCGTTGCATTTTTTTTCTAATTTTTTTCTGAATTTTTTGTATGGTTTTGCTAATTTTCACTTGTTCTCAGAACTGTCACTCAGATTAAGCTGAAATGTGATGAATATGTTCTTGTGGAAGGGTCAAAGTTGTTTACTAGGTGGCACGGCTTTGGATTCTTGATTTTTAAGGATTTTTTTTCAATTCGGGTTCTTATCTGCCAATGCAGCTTTCCTATCGATTACTATGTAAGTCAATGGGCATTCTAATGCTAATTCACAGGACAACTGACACAAAATTTACTGTTTACTTGATAACTTGAGATCTGTTTTGAGTTAGTACCGTGAGGCTGAACATGTTAATGTTTCTGTAAGAAGGTCATGCTTAGACAGTACATGAATGACCTTGACCTCGTTTCTGGGGTCACAGTGCAACATACATGAATTTTACTCTTCATTACAACTTGACTACTTGAACCTAGATGTTGCATATGTTAGTGTTCCTCTATAAAGGTCAGACTTACTCAGAACATGTGTGACCTTGATCCTTTCCCAAGTTCACAGAGCTGCAAGTGTGATGAATGTCTAGGTCAGCTGAGCATGGGCTGTTCACACAGCCCTCTTGTTATATCATTATGACCATTTCCTCACAGGCAATCTGATCATCGTAGAAACAATTTCAAACTGTATGATTGGGCTGCCTGCAATGGGCCTGTATTTTTATCGTCGGAGACACAACGGCTTTCATTAGAAATTATATTATAAAGAATAAAAATGGTATGCAATTTGATAACAAAATATCAAATGAATACTTTAGCATCTTGCAACTTTATTCAGGCATCCATAATAAAAATCAACTGCCGAATAACCCCTTTTCCGCCGTTCTCGCCAAAAATTTTGTGCTGCATTGAATTATAACAATGCTACCAGATTCTTCATAAAAGACTTTTTCTTCAGGTTCCATCTGGACTGCTTATCAATGAAAAGATGCACAGTTACTCCAGATCGACAGTTTTCATAGTATACTTTAGGCTCTGTTTTTATGTTACGTTTTTAAGTATTGTTGCATGTGTTTAACGTATCATATTACTCGTTTTATATTGCGTGATAATTGTATATATTTATAAAGGTAGTGTATCTATACTCTTGTGTAAACTACACGTTACTCCGCGTTCATTAATTTATTTATTTATTTTTGTGTGTGTTTGTTTTTGTTTTTTGTTTTTTTGTTTTTTTGTTTTTTTGTTTTTTGTTTTTTTGTTTTTTTGTTTTTGTTTTGTTTTTTTTTTTTGCTTTTTTGTTTTGTTTTTTTTATTTTTGGGGGGTTTTTTTGTTTGTTTTTTTTTGTTTTGTTTTTGTTTTTGTTTTTGTTTTTAGTTTTTGTTTTTGTTTTTGTTTTTGTTTTTATTTTTTGTCTTTGTTTTGTTTTTATTTTTTTTTTTTTGATTTTTTTTTGTATTTTGGGGGGTGGGTGGGTTTTGTTTCTTTTTTTTAATTTATCAATTTTTTGGTTTTTTGTTTGTTTGTTTGTTTTTTTTTTTTTTGTTTCTTTTTGTTTTTGTTTTTATTTTTTGTCTTTGTTTTGTTTTTAGTTTTTTTTTTTTTTTTTCGTTTTTTTATTTTGTTTTTTGGGGGGTGGGTGGGTTTTGTTTCTTTTTTTATTTATTTTATTTTTTTTTTTGTTTGTTTGTTTGTTTGTTTTTTTTTTTTTTGCTTATTTAAGGTTTCTGGTGATTTGGATCGGGACTTAATCGCCAGGTGCAGGAAGGTAGTTGATTCCTTCTTACCAACCTTAAGGCTGTTATGGTAAAAGCATGAATCATTTATCGGCTTGCCCTGATGAAGTGTACACAGTGCTCCCATGAAAACTGTTGACAATGCCACGATATCCGGGTTGTTCTTATGAAAACTTTTAAACAAATATAAAATTAAAGAGCTGCAAGCTTCAATTAAAACATGAGATTAAAGACGCAAAATCAACGAAACTATTGTAGCTGTTGGTGCTCATAGTGGCGGGTTCCTGGCAATAGGTTTTCCAAGCAGAATGTTGACACAAGAGGCGATCAGTATCCCGGAAGATAAGACCTTTACTATGAACAAATATTTTACATAAATGAAAAAGAAAATAACATAGAAAAGGCTACGCTTTTTCAAACCCTTTCGCAACAAAAAAATGACAATTGAATATGTATTTATCTCCTGGTTTATCCCCATGCTATATCCTGCCGCCACAATGCATTGCTAAGATAGTTTTGAATACGGTTCCAGTCTCCAGCTGTGCGGCTTTTTTTCTCTACCTCATGCGGTTATCGTATTGATCTCAGATTGATAGGGCAATAATAATTCTGTTGATTATGACATTGTCAATTCGTCAGTGTCCTCACACATGTATGTTGCAATCTGTACATTTGCTTAGATCAAAGGGTCCTTCAAACACATGTACATTTACAGGACCAGGCGAGCAATTAGAAATTATTCCATAGTAAAATGCACGGCACTGTTTGCGTACTGTTGTACTTAGAATATTTATGGTATATTGCCACGAAGATTTAAATAGAAAACTTATACTTATTATGTAATTCCTTTGTATAGTCGGTATTTGCAAAAGATTGACCGATCACAAGACGAGCTGCAGGTGTCTAGCAGGTTGCCGTCACATCTACATCTCTGTGTAAGCGTATCACCTGTAACTATTACCCTTTTGGTCGCTTACCTCGACAAAGTCAACGGCTTTAAGCGCACAGAGGAAAGCTGTTGACATGGACCGTTTTTATGGTCTCTGCTATCTTATGGTAAATGAAGCATGCTGGTCCTAGAAGGACAGGTCAGCCAGCAAGGAATAATTAGGAATAGGGTATCAATGTGTCAATTCGGAACGCATCGACATTTGTCAAAATTGGTAATGAAGGGGTTCAACATGAATTAGGCGGTAAGAGGGTCATTGCACAGGTACTTAGCAGTGTGGTCATGATCTTGAAAGAATGAAAAGTCAAACATTGGAATCCACATTTGGTAATAAACGTCTTTGGTTGTGTGCTCAACTGCGATAATGCCAGTCAACGTCAAAGCCTTGTAATGTGTCCTGCTATTTTTCTGCGCGTTAAGTCATTCCACCCTGGTAGAAGACTGAGTCAACAGCTTTCCTTGGCGCGCTCTGGGCGCAATGCGCCCAGAGCGCGCCAAGGAAAGCTGTTGACCATGGGCATATAATTTGGAATGATCTTCCATGCAAGTTTCATCCAAAATATTGAAAAATAATCCCTAAATTAGTAAAATACAATTAGCAGACGACATTTAGATATTAGCGGGAAAAAGCGTCATCAGGGTGGAATGAGTTAACGCTGGGTAATAAAACAAGTGTGACTTTAGATCGTTTTGCAATTATGACGTTTTAGGCGTAACAAAGAACATATACTTCGGTCTCTACAAGATAAAGGAGCGTACTTGAGTCCATACGATCTCTTGAATATCCATTCTTCTCTAGGATAAGAATTTGATGCAGAACAGAGACACCAGTAACCCATTTGGATCGAGAGCAGACACACATTTCATTGCGGACCAACTGACAGTGATCAGAGATGTGAGTTCTTCTTCTTCTTCTTCTCCTCCTCCTCCACCCCTCCTCCTCCTCCTTCGTCTTCTTGTTTTTCCTATTCCTATTTCTAATCCTATTCCTATTCCTATTCCTGTTCTTATTCCTAATGCTATTCCTATTACTATCTCTATTGTAATGTTTTGACTCAAAGTCTGGGTAAAATAGCCAGCGGTTGCTGAATTGAAGCGAAAAACTCGGTCGGGCGACCGGACCGGTCAAAACCGATAGTGGCCAAATGGCCTCGCTTAAATGTCGAACAAAGGCTTCCAATGGCATAGAAAAACAGAAAAACACGGATTTGGTTTCTTTCTGGTGGGAAAACTTAGCAGATGGGCGAAATGGCGGAAGTATGGTACCTGGTGGCGGCAGGTCTGTCTGTCGCACTATAGTGTTGTGTGACAGTTGACGGTTCTCGCTCTCTCTCATCTCTAACAGGTGGCGGCGACAGCTTACTCAACATATGCTTATACTCTTTGATGGGCAACGTGGAGGATTACAAGCAACGTTGTGCGCATCTGAATCATTGTAAGTTGTGATATCGGACACCATTTCCTGGTAATCAGATCTTTTATTCAAATACCAACAGGCCTCTTTATCCAGAGAACAGACTAGTACAAGCCGCCAGCCCTCCTCGATTGCCTTTGGGTGCAGGGCGACTGTGGACTCAGCCTCTTTTTTAGCACTGAGAAAGGTTCTTTGTGTATTGTCTCACTCGTTTTCGTTTCTGACGATAACTCTGTCCTCGAAGGTGTTACATATGGCACAATAATTCAAACACTGACGCACTGTTCATTTATAACGCTCCACACAACATGTCGTTGAGATGCCTGAGCGTACAAAATACTAATATTTACTTGACAACTAAAACAATTCTGCAAGTTGGTGTACATCAGCAATCCCTATGGAACCTGTATGCCATTTTTCTGCCTTTTACATACAAAACAGACTCTCGAAAATCATATATATATATACATACATACATATATATCTATATATATATATATATATATATATATATATATATATATATATATATATATATATATATATATATATATATATATATATACATAAAGCTATAAATATAAACTGTAATAAAATAATGAACACCTGCAATTTAGATGTTTGTTAACACTTTAACATCTGTCTTTCGAAAGTTTCATATGGACTATGAATGCTGCTAGAACTTTGTTGGCTTATTGCCAGAATGATCCTGCTCATGTATATGACTATAGTTCAATTTTCTTTTTCATAAAAAAAACTCTTATTGATGTCTTGAATCAATAGTTCCAGAGTTGCGCCAGGCCAAGAGTTTATCTGAGCATGTTCTGAGAGAATTGTGCTGCTATGGAAGCTGCGAACCCGGTCTTCAACCTAGCGCGGAAAGACTTCTCGTCATACACGTTCGATAGTCAAATTCTATTGATTTTTTTGTTTATGTAGATATGTTGCAGGATGTCGTGCTTTGTCCTTCTAAATTCTACATTCACATTGCAGGGCATATGCATCAGAATCTTTTGAATGGATGAATATAATAAGCTCTAAAAGATCTTGACCTGTCAAACATTGTCGTTGGTTGTGCATTCGGAGAGTGTTTATATAGAACTGTTAAGCATTTTAGCATGATTTTGATATTGTTTATTTAGGTCTCTCAAGCATTTGGCACTTGTGGAAAGTTATGGTTATTTTTCATGGAGGTGTGTCAAATGTTTCGCTTTTGTAGCGAATTTGCTTATCATTTACAACGGCATGAAACCTTCGGCGTTTGTTCCACACTTTGACATTTTTACGCCGGTTGACGTCTATTGTGCCTCTTTTACGAGATCCGAAATTGTTTTTGTATGCCGATTAATTAAATATTAAACTAAATTGAACAGCGAAAAATACCATAATTTTTGTCAGTCTTCTGTGGGATTCGCACCCTCGACTTCTGGCGCCATTGCCTGGCCATATCCCACTTCTCTGAACACTGAGAGAGTTGAGAGATGATATGTATTGGCACTTCAAACATTTGGATATTTTCGAGGTATGCC
>OZ026622.1:1075600-1155600 GCA_964020975.1 Hermodice carunculata
TCTCTCTCTCTCTCTCTCTCCTTCCTTCCTTCCTTCCTTCGTTTCTTTCTTCCTTCTTTCAAAGATTGCACACAGTGTAATGCCTTTCTTTCTTTCTCTTCCTACCTTTTTTCTTGCTGCTTTACAACACTTTTCTCGGATACCGTTAAAGCGGCAAGTTTGAAAAACGGTTCATCTGTGAACTTTTGCACCTTACTTCGAAATGGGCGGAAGTTCAAAATTGTGCAACCCCAGGGCAATTATACAGCAAGCTGCGTAAACATTCAATTTTAAATTGGAATTATACGTATCCAGAATTCTGTTTTTGATATAAAAAATATGACGATTATAGACATATAAAATTCTTTCTTAATTATACAATTTAATTATAGATATCGAAAAATGAATTAAAGATGTCTATAATCGATTTTTACATATCTACAATTCGAATTATATATATATATATATATATATATATATATATAATATATATATATATATATATCAGGCACCACCTGTTTAGGTATCTAAAATTATATTACAATTATCTTAAAATATGACCCACTGCTGTTGCATGGAAAATAATCATGCCCCCTTATTGCAGCATAGTTCGATAGCCTGGTTCCGAGCCTATATCTTAATCACTTCTCAAGGGTATCAATGATTCGATTTATTGATATCAAGAATTCATTTATTGATATCAATAATTCGAATTCTTGATATTAATGGAGAGAAAGGATTTCTTGATGTCAAGAAATATTTATACATGTGAATAAATGAATTCTTGATATCAGTAAATGGTTTCTTGATATCAGTAAATGAATCAATGGTATCAATAAATCCGGAATAAATAGTAAAAGGGCGCCCCATAGATATCTATAATTTATTTTTGGACATATATAAATCATTTTTAGATATCTATAAAGTAATTTTAGGTATTCGTGATTCGGCAATCTTTAAAGATATATGAAATTGATTTATACATATGTACTGTATTTCTATAATTCGCATTTTAGACATCTAAAATACGGATTAAGTGAGAAAATGGCCATGAACAAGGAACCAAAGTTGTAACATTTCAATTTATGTAAATTCGTCGAATACATAAAATGTTAATATCGATATGTACAAAACTTATAGATGGAAGTGCCATTTTAACTTCAATTTACGTTTCTGCTATAGCCACATCCAATCATGATGAAACATGAACCAATCTTGTAGTATTTTTAATGCAAATTAGGCAAATACATAAAAAATATCTTGGGTATCTGCAAAACGATTGTAGATACAGGTGTCATTCCAATTTCAGTTTATATGTTTGTGACATACGCACATCCGATGAACAATGAACAAAAGCGCTGGCTTTCTAGTTCTTTTAAATTATATGAAGAAACAAATTTCAAATCTTCAATATCTTAACAACTGTTTAAGAAAGAGTTGTCGTTCCAACTGTAATTTCCAGAAAAAATGTTTAGAATATCTGCAAAACGATTATAGACAGAGCTGCCATTCAAATATCAATTTATAAGTTTGTGAAACACGCACATCCAATGAATAATGAACAAAAGTTGTAGCTTTTTTATTAATTTAAAGAAGGAGAATATGCAAAATGTAAATCCTGAATTTCTTTATCATTGTTTGCAAGCAGTTGTCATTCAAATTTCAAGAATTGTGCTGGGGACCCGTCAAATAAACAGTGAACAAAAGCTGCAACATAAAAAATTACGCTATGTTAGAGAATTATAACAGGACAAATCTTTGAAAATATCAATTTCCTGGGTGCCTGTTAAGGAGAGAATCGGCATAATTGTGTACACATCAAACAAATCGAACTTGAATGTCGGTAACGATACAAATACATTCCAATATTGAAAACATTTTAATGTAAAGATGAAAAAGAAGCTTCTGTGGTCAATGACAAAGAAGTCATGAGTGAAGACAGAGCAGCAGACAACAATCTATTCATCTCTCCATGTAGACATAGATCTCTCTCTCTCTCTCTCTCTCTCTCTCTCTCTCTCTCTCTCTCTCTCTCTCTCTCTCTCTCTCTCTCTCTCTCTCTCTCTCTCTCTCTCTCTCTCTCTCTTTTCATACGTATCATATGCAAGTTTCAACATATAACATTACCTCTTCAATCATATGCCTGGGGTTACCTGCATTGACTCTACTCCATCACTTCCATGAACAGGATTGAGTCATGAGGTATCCTCAGCGCAATTTCATGCAACGCATGAAAATGATGTTGTAGTGTAAACTGAGGATTGCATAGTTGGCTAAGTTCAACCAGCCATTGCATGTTGTCATGAAGCATGGAACTTTCACAAATCCATCCATGTGATGTTACGTTAGATCACAGAAGTGTACAAGAGAAAAGCGGGACGGAGACAAGGAGGGGCGGGAGAGGAGAGAGAAAAATAAAGGCCTACAGCATGCATTTTGTAGCAAATATTTGAGTAAAGCAATCCAGACCCACTGATGATCATAATGTGAGGGGAAGCAAGGCAGGAGATGTTGATTTTGTATCCTGTTGATGCATAGGTCCGGGTTCCTGGTGCTTTTTTTATGTTTTTGTGCCAACACAGACAAGTTTGTTCATGAATTCTTCATTCTTTATTCATTAACTCTGTCAGAGACTTTTCTTTCTTGTTTTCTTTCTTTCTTTCTTTCTTTCTTTCTTTCTTCCTTTCTTTCTTTCTTTCTCTTTTTCATTGTTTCTTTACGCAAAATACAACCATTTACATTTTTATATGTTTAATGTATACTCATCAAAAAAAAAAAAGAAACTTCTATCAGAATACACGTAAACATTATTTTATTTCTATATGCTCTAGAGGCCAAATAATAATGTATATTAATGAAGCATAATGTCTTTCATATGTTTCGATGAAAAATGGTTCTGGCTGCTGCTATAGTTCATTGGACCGTAGAACAAAAGGCAGTGAGGTTGAAAGACAAATCTTGTAATTTTAGTAATGGGTGTAACCTCCATGTTCTCGGATGCACTCCTCAATGCGTTTATAAGAGTTTGTGGAAATCATTCCATTGGTCCTCCAACAGTCTTTTCGATGCAGCTCAAGTCTGGTGACTTAGCTGGCCACTGTAGACACATTATCCCTTGGTCTTGAAAAAAGTTTGAAACACATCTGGCTCTGTGGGGGCGAGCATTGTCACCCTGAAGCAGGAAATCATTTCCTATTGCACCTGCATATGGAAGCACTTCATGTCGCAAGACTTCATTTATGTAGCGTTCCCCTGTGAGTGTTCCTTGGATGAAGAGCAATGGTGTGCCACCACCATCTGAAATTCCAGCCCACACCATCACGCTGCCACCACCGTAACGTTCTGTTTCTTGCATACAACTGGAAGCAAAACGCTCTCCAGGTCATCGCCACACCAAATTCCGACGATCATCTGGCTTTAAGCAGAACCTGCTCTCAACTGAGAACAATACGTTTGACCACTGTCTATGTGACCAACTTTGGTGATGACGTGCCCACTCTAATCTTTCAGTCTTGTGCCCATCCAAAAGCTGAAGTCTTCGAACAGGTCTTCTGGCCCGGAATTGCAAAGCATGAAGTCTATTTCTGACTGTTAGGTTAGAAATGCGTCTGGCTCCGCGGCCTCTTAGTTACTGCAACTGTACACACGCTTGATCTGCTGTCACCTGACGGTTACGTCTCACTGTTGAAGAAATGAAGTGGTCTTCTCGGACGGTGGTCACTCTGCGTCGACCAGATCTAGGCTTGTCCGCTACTGTCCCTGTCTCACGAAATTTAGCCGGCAAGTTGCTGAATGCAGCCTGGCTAATGTTGAACATCTAAGCAACTTGAGCCTTCTTTTTCCCTGCTTGCAGGTGCCCTCTGGCTATGGCCCGTTCTTGCCGGGAGAGTCTTGGCATGATGGTAACTTGATGGGTTTCCATGCAGAGGCTGGTAAGGGCGGCAATTTATAGGATTTCTGGGGTCTCAGGTGATCACCTGGGTCATTGATGCCACAAAAAACAGATGCAAAACTAGAAAAGAAGATTTGCTTCAAAGCAAATCTGTCTGTGTGCCTTCAAAAGTTGTAAATATTAAATGCTGCAACTTTTATCCTTTGGTACTTCACATCACGTTAAGCTTATGGCTGGATGCAAATTTCAAAGTCCAAGTGCCCTTGACCTTTGACCTTTACAGGTCACATGTAAAGTGCACAGTGTTACAATAACCACAATTTAAGTCCAACATGAACCAAATCGGATGAAAACTTACCAAGTTATAACAAGATGAAATTTTCAAAGGGCCAAATGACCTTGACTTTTGCCCTTTTGAGATGACATGTTTTTATAAAAATGCACGGTGTTGTAATACCTACAATTTGACTCCAACATGATTAGAATTGGATGGAAATTGGCAAGGATATGACTGGATGAAACTTTCAAAGGTCCAAATGACCTTGACCTTTGACCTTTAGAGGTCACATGTAAGTTTCGAAAATGTGCACCGTACAATAGCTACAGTTTGAGCCCAACATGATCAAACTTGGATGCAAATTGACCAAGTTATGGTTATGGCTGGAAGAAAGCCACCACTGAAAGTGGCCTTTGACCTTGAAATGACCTTTGACCTTGAGATGACCTCTACCTGAAGTAAACCTTGACCTCAAAAATGACATTTTGGCTTAAATTGACCTTTGACCTTGACATGACCTTGACATTTGAGATGACTTTTACCTTGCTATGATCGAACTCCTATACACTCGGAACCACATCTACTATAGTACATAAGATAATAAAGATTTAAAACTTCAGTTAGCCCTCATTTGCATAATTTTGAAAAGCACGATTTCTCATTATAAAAAGGCCAGACTACATCCATAGAAGTATAATTGTGCCAAGTTTGGAGTTTCTACGTGTAATACTTTTCAAATGAAATGTCGGACAAATTTGCCTGTAAAGAAAGAAATAAGAAAGAAAGAAATAAAGGATTCCTAGAAGAACAGTATGTCTGTGTTGGCACACGGACATAATGACACTGGTTTGATCCAGTGCATGGCAGATTCTTGTGCCATTTTTGTGACAGGAACTTTAATGGTGTTGCTTCATCTTATGTAAACAAAATCTGTCACTTTTGTGAAATTGGCGTTACATAATTAACGTGAGGCCACATGACTAAATTTTGGACCAACTATTTTGGCTGTATATGGCTTACAAAAAATCTAATCTACTTTATATTACAATATAAGTTTCTTTTTTTGACGAGTATATTTAAAACTACCAATGGCAGAGCTACCATTCCACCTTCAATTTACAGATTTCATTATGTCTCTTTTGAACAGTTCAATAAAAACTATTGTCGCGAGAGTTAAACAGATACTGAATAGGCAATCGTTTTGAAGTTTGCAAAACGCACAGGCTGATTTGCCGACAAGCAAATCAAAACTTTCTAGTTACGTCTCTGTGCAAACACCGACTCTTCGTTTTCCCTCAAATACTTTATTCTTTATCAAGTCTGTGTGCAACCAGACTTTTTGTTTTTCCTCAAATATTTTATTCTTCCTTTCGCTCTATTCATTCATTCATTCATTCATTCATTCATTCATTCATTCATTCATTCATTCATTCATTCATTCATTCGTTCATTCATTCATTCGTTCATTCATTCATTCGTTTATATATTTATCTATTTCCATGTGATTTTCGTCCTTAGTTTTTCATTAACACTATTGTTCTGAAAAGTGCCAAGCTTGGCACGATGATTGATCTAGTAGCACCTAGTTTGGAATTGTCACCATTTTGAAAATTATGCAAATTAGGCCATTTGAAATTTAAATTTTGAATATTTTCAAAACGCTTAAAGATAGAGATTCAATTCCAAAATTAATTTCATGTTTGTACTATAATGACACGCAATGGACCACATACAAAAGTTGTAGAATTTTAAATGATGCAAATAAGGGGCACTTGAATAGTTTAAATGCTGAATATCTTAGAAACTGTTAAATGTAGAGGTACCATTCTAACTTTAATTTATAGGTTTGTGCTATAGGCACATCCAATGAACCACACATAAGAGCTGTATAATTTAACTTGATGCTAACAGGGCACATAGAAAGGTTAAGTGTTGAATATCTTCACAACTATCGCAGGTAGAGGTGTCATTTCAAAGTCGATTTACAGGTTTGTGCTATAGGCCCATCCAAGGAACCCGAATAAGAAGTTGTAGAGTTTCAAGCTATGCTAATTAGGGGTACAATTCACACCTTGATAATATTCACAGGATTTTGGTATTAGGCGCATACAATGGCCCACAACCAAATATTGAAAAAAGTTTGATTTATGCAAACTAGGAGAATACACAAAATTTAAATCCTGAACACTTTCACAACTATTACAGATAGAAGTGTTATTCCAACTTGATAGGTTGGGGACATAGCTACATCCAATGAAACATGAACCAAAGTTGTAGCATTGAAATTTATGCAAATTAGCCAAATTCACAAAATTTAAATATTCAATATCCAGCTTCAAAGTTGTTATTGATAGAAGTGACATTCTAACTTCAATTGATAGCTTTGGGAGATTTTAAGTTGTAGCAGTTTGATTTATGCAAATTAGGCAAATACACAAAAATTAAATCCTGAATAACTTCAGAACTATTATAGATAGAGATAGCATTCCAATTGCAATTTATAGATTTGTAACACACCTCAACGGTTTATGTCTCTTTTAAACAATTCTATAAAAGATATTTTTGCAAATTAAAAGTTTTCTAGACACACAGACCGATTTGCTGACAAGCAAATCAAACTTTTCCAGTTTCTTCCTGTCTTCTTTAAAGGCAATTTTGTCCCGAGGTTTTCTCGGAAAACTATTGTTCCAAAAAGCACCAAACTTGTCATGATGATTGTCCTGGTAGTGAAGTTGTGCATCTGATTTGGAATACTCATAGTACTCATAATTATACAAATTCAGGGCAATTGACATTTTACAATCTCAACGTCTTAAAAACTGTTGCAGACAGACAGACACAAAGTTCCGTTGTTCAAATGGGTTTGTGATACAAGCGAACCTGGCTAATGGGCAGTCAACAAATGTAGAAATTTCAAATATGCTACTTGGGGACATTGAATAATTAAAAACTTAAATATTTTCAAAACTATTATAGACAGAGTTGCCATTTCGATTTCAATTTACATGTTTGTGATATAGCCGGATCAAATGGGTTATAGGATTTTTGTTTACGCAAATTAGGCAAATACATACAAATTTAAATTTTGAATTGTTGAATCTATCACAGATTGAGGTTTCAACCCAACTTCGTAAAATTTTAATATAGGCATATCAGGTAAATGCACAAATTTGAATATTGAAAATATTCAAAACTATTATAGATGGAGGTGTCACTCCAACTTCAATTTCTCAATTTTGACATAGGCGCATCCGATGAACCATGAACCTAAGTTGTTGCATCTTAATTCATGCAAATTATGCAAATACACACTAGTTAAATCTTGAATTGTTTCAAAACTAATATAGAGGTGTCATCCGCATGCCAATTCATAGGTTTTTGCTTTAAACGCATCCAGTGAACCACAAGTAAAAGTTGTAGAATTTTTAATTTATACCACTTAAAGACACTTGAACAAGTTAAACGAGTCAGCGAGCCATCATTCTGTAAGTTAATAGGTTTGTACTACAGTAGCATCCAATTTAGCTTTGAAAGCACTGACAGATTTGCTTTTAAAGCAAATCTTCTTTTTTAGTTCTGTTATTTCCCTTATTTTGACCGATCAAGTGACTCACTTAACCACATTTTGGCCTGCCCTTAATTTGTGTCGTCTTATAAAACATGAACAAATGCATTTCGACACATGTTTAGTAATCCATCTTTTGAAAGATCCCTTTTGCAGTGTGCAAAAGCACCTTCTAATGATTATTTACCTCTTTTGGGAGACCACCTGCAGACCCTGACCAGTGACCATCCAAAAGACTACTTGTCCATCCAGAAATTCCCAATTTCAGGTTAGTAAAAAGTTTGATTTAAATCATTATGGGTCATATAAACTGCATGAAGTTATAACACTTTCATTCATTTAAGTTGGTGTGTGCACAGCGGTCAGTGTGGGAGGTTGGGTCACTTATCAATGCAGCATCATGGCTTCAAGCTCAGCAACTTGTAATTCTACCAATAATTTCTAACAAACGGATACAAAATCATGCTGTGGGTACATACCTGGTTAGAAAGTCAGCTGATTTTGCCTGTGTAGCGACTGCATTTCGACTCCATATCTCTACTTTAAAGTTTAGCAGTGTCCAGGCTCCAGTCCACTATGGTTACGGCTGCGCCCAACACCTCCAGTGAGCCGCGCTACCACCTGGCACCTGGCACTATGGTTACACCTGCTCCCAACACCTCCAGTGAGCCGCGCTACCACCTGGCACCTGACACTATGGTTACACCTGCGCCCAACACCTCCAGTGAGCCGCACTACCATCTGGTACCTGACGCCACTTTGAGCTGGGCTTCTGACATTTATGTTTATCAGTTCAAATGTTGAATATCTTCAAAATTATTACAGATAAAGTAATAAAAAATCCAATTTCAATTCCCGTGCATATGTCAAGTACTAAAGTAATAAGAAATCCAAGTTCAATTCCCGTGCATATTTCAAGTAATATGTACAAGAATTCAACTTTAAAGGACAGCTGGAGTTGGTCCCACGTTCTTCGCTCATTTTTGGCTGCAGGTACAGACTATAAATAGACAGTCAACATTGCAGAATTTGAACTTAAGCTAACCTTACAGGCACACAGATAGATTGACATTAAAAGTAAATCTTCTGCTCGGGTAACATTTGGTCTTTTCTTTTAATGCCCCTGTCTATAGATATTGTACATCATATCTTGAAACCCAAACTGTTAACATAATATTAGTGTTTTATATATACCAGAAGAAATCAGGATTTTCGTAACTACCTTCGTTGTGGCATGCTGCATATTGGCTTGGTGGAGGATGTTAACTTTTACTGCCCACGGGAAGGATAATGGATGTAATGTCATTATAATTATATTATTAGAATGTGAAGTCGACTGTTTACTCGTAAAGTGTACTCTTGGGACTTTTATTCAAATTCTATCAAAGCCAAGTTTTTAACATTAAGTTTTAGTTTAAATTTGACACAGTCAAGGTGAGTAGAATTTGTCTATCTATCTGAAGGAAGCAGGCAGGACAGGAGTGGGCCCAGTTTGTACATGAGGGGTTCCGACACCCTTTCCCTGAAGGAGTACTCTGTTTTACTTGTTGGATATCTGGCCGGTAGTATGCGAGTGGCAAACAAAAACTGAATCTGTCAGTTTTACAAGATCACACCTCTAAAACAAAAGCAAAAACAAAACAAAACAAAACAAAACAAAACAAAACAAAACAAAAAAAAGCAAAAACCAAAAAAAAACAAACAAAAAAAAACCAAACAAAAAAACCAAACAAAAACAAAAAAACAAAAACAAAAACAAAAACACCCCCCCCCCCCCAAATATCCCTCTTATAATATGGACTTGCGGTCTAAATTATGGACTTGCTGCCTTAACCACATACTTCCGTTAAACTTGTGTGGAGGCAGCCTGACTCGATCGCCACCAAACACCTGTACACAATATCTATTGGCGCTGTAATATTTTTTTTTATTTTGGAACAAATCTAAAAATTATGTAATGATCGATAAGAATGTATGTTAGCATGGTTAATAAAAGAATACTCTGCATTTATGTTTTCGTAATTTTCTTCGAAACCGTACTGGAAGGCCTGCTCCAAAATTTGTAGGGTAAATGTACGTTGGTGAATCGTAGTGAAACCTGATCATATAGCTTTTACTTCTGCTCAAATTAGCTCAGTTCAAGTTATAGTTAAAGATCAGAACGGAACTTTTTAGAGGGCGAATTTGTCTGTTGGTAATATAAGCTGAGTATGGTCTATTGACATTACCGTTTTGCTCACTACCGCACGCAGAATCTCACAACCGACACTGAAGTTGTGTGCCTCACATTTGATGATGATATTGACATACCTCACTTGATGACCCATTTTCCGAAAAAAGGCTGCCCTTTTGAATGATTTCCATCAAAAATTCTTGAGTGTCTTCCTTTACAGATAACTCATTGCCATCGTCATGTTTGCATTATTTGCACTCTTGAAATTTAAAGTAAAATGCAGTTTGCAAATGAGCAATCAGCATGGGGTAGCAAGCATGAAATCTCGTAATTCTTGACCGCTTTCTGATCATAATATCATGTAGGCCTATCAGTATCAAATACTGAAGTAGTGTCATGTTGACAAATCATTTAGTACTATCTACTTACTGCAAATAGTTCAAGCGAGCTGACTTCGGATCTGACGTCCGCCACCGAACCTCGCGTAACAAGTCTAGCGACAGCTGGCTCCCTGCCGTGTTCGCCCTGAAAAAGCATAAAAAACTCTGATTTACAGGATATCTTAATCTTTGTCTTCACATTAATTAAGATGTTAGTTTTCAATGTTCATATCATTTCCAACGTCGACCTATTTCAAACATCAATTTCATATTGTAATGTTACGTTGCATTAACATCAGATTGGCACAGCTCAGCCCAGCCATTGGCTCAGCTGGCTCAAAATTGTAGAATAGCCGATAGCTCGAGTCGACGGCATACGATAACTTATACCACAGATTACGTTGCATTAACCTCAGAGATGGGCACAACTCAGCTGAGCCGGCCGCCATGCCGGCTAAAAAATTTAGAACGGCTCAGCCTTGATATTGCTTAGAAATTCAGTACAAGTTGACAAGTACAAGGCTTTAGTATGTTATTTGTCGTTTTCTTTCATACTTAATGCCATTTGTACATGACTATCAAAACGTGCACCGGTGCACCGGTCATTTCAAAAACATTTATCTACAAATCTATCCACTGATTGCATTGACTGCCAGCTATCAGCAGCGTTCGTATAGGCCTATGCTAGCCACTGATGATCCCTGCCGACGCTTCTCCTGTGACGCAGGGAATACCATCACCGCTTCACGGTGGCGTCTAACACCCGATTCAGCAAAAATGTTGACTTTTTGCACGCCAATTTGAACAAAATAGAGAGACAATTCCTATAGTGAGTGAAGGATCTGGTCTTCTACTGTTTGAATAAATATTTAAATATAAGAATGAACACAAACTAATTTTGTTATAAAGTATAATATACTTACTTTGTCAGTGGACAGCGTGTGATGAAATTAAATTGGTTTTACTGAACGCGTTTAGATCATGCACTTTGTTGTTTTCTATTTACATATGAAGACCCGAGCCGGCTGAGCCATTCAATGAAGAGCTGTCGGATCGTGTCTGATTTGAGCCGGTTCAAATGTTTGCGAGCCGTTGCCCTCTTTTTATTTCTGTTGCATGCCTGCTAACATTTCACTAGAACAGCTACTCACAATGACTGGCAGTGCCATACCCATGCTGAAGCATAACTTCCTGATATCATCAATGTATGCTGAAAAGGATGCGAGGATGAAACAGACTTGCATTACTATCATATGTCCACTGGTTCAGTCCTGGTTTGATTTTATCAATCGGAAACAAAATTTTCTCAATTTGCTCTGTGAGCTTCGATAAAAGGTCACCGTCAAACCAAAACAATCATGAATTTGCCATTGTTATAAACATACATACATACATATTTCGTACAAATTATATTGAGCAATTGTACATAGTAATATACAATTAGGCTCGAGAAACCTAGTCTTCCCGACTCCCTGGTGTCACACCCCCACTTCACCGAATTTGTTTTTATAAATTACTGCCGTCCCGAAAAATCAGAGCAAAATCCGTTCTACAGTGTAGTAATTTGAACATATTGGATGACCAATTTGGTTGTAGGATAGACATGATATGGCACATGTTGTAATTAGTAGTGGGTCAGAATAACTGATATATGATTTAAAAAAACAAAAAAAAAACCGGATAATCCATCTTAGTCTGATGACGCTCCATAGGACTCAGTTTTGTTAAAATTGCACTCAAATTTATTTAAATCATAAAGTTAGGTAGGGCATAACTGGTAAAAAAGGCCAATGACATAAAAAATATCAGGTACTCAACGATAATGAGAATGCAATTTTATGATGTTAGGACGTGTTGGACGGCTATTTTTTTTTTTATATTTAGCTTTCGCAAAATTGGGTGAAAATGACATAAATTTGTTTTATATATATATATATATATATATATATATATATATATATATATATATATATAATATAACATTATATTCTTGCTTTGTGTAACTATGTATCTACACTGTACTTAATGCTCATTTAATGTATTGCATTTCTTGCCCAAACTATACAATTCTTGTTAAAGCTGCCTGCTAAGAAACCAGCCAATATCTAGGTAATGGGCTATGATATACTTTTAATAAACTTGTCATTACTTGTAGGCCAACTTGTTGATTTATCTCTATGCTTGCTTGATGGGATCTAAAACTATGATGATTAGAATAAACATGAAGAAATAAAAGAAAATTGAGTATTAAGGACCAGTGAAACTTTTGATGACGTCATGTGTATTTACTTCTCGGCAGTATCAAGCTTTGGGTCTACTTATTCTAAATTCATGTCAGTGATAAGTTTTCTGGTAACTCTCTAATTCATCAAAATTAAGAATACCACTAACATGTGATAGAGATGGGTAAAATGTATCAGAAATACACATATTACTGCTAGTTACTAGTAGCAAAGACAATAAAAAGCCCAAGAATAGTCATATGGAAAGGTAAGGAGATTATCCGAACGACACTACAATGTCGGTCATATCGTAAACTGATTTCCGAAATAATCCTAGTTCCGGCAGAAAGTATGTCTTTGTGGCAACAGGTTGGCATTACATATTTCATATGCATTGTGTGGGTCGGAACATTTTGAAATGTCATATGAGAGCCTGGGGACCGTCCACCAGGAATGAAAACACCACTCTTTTTCTTTTTTTCTCTTTCTTTCTTTCTTTCTTTCTTTCTTTCTTTCTTTCTTTCTTTCTTTCTTTCTTTCTTTCTTTCTTTCTTTCTTTCTTTCTCTCTCTCTTTCTCTATTTCTCTCTGCCTTTCTTTCTTTACCAACAAATTGTCCGACATATTATTTGAAGACTATGGTATTTAGAAACTCCAAGCTTGGCATTATTATACTTCCATACATGAAATCTGGCTTTTTTATGAAGAGGGGAGAGAATTTTGAAAATTTTACAAATTAAGGCCATTTATGAATGTAAACCTTGAAAATATTAAAAACTATTTTAGTTAGAGGTGCTATTCCTTCATTTCATAGGTGTGTGCTGTAAGCGCATCCGATGAACCACGATCAAAAGTTGTAGAATTATAATTATTGCTAATAAAGGCACTTGAAAAGTTTAAATATTGAATATCTTCAAAATGATTATAGGTAGAGGTGCCATTCTAATTTCAGGTTATTGGTTTGTGTTGTAGGTGCAGCATGTGAACCACGAGCAAAAGTTGCAAAATTTGGATTATTCCCATAAGTGGGACTTGAAAAATTTAAATGTTGAATATCTATCTTCAAAACTATTGTGCGCAGATGTGCCATTCCGAATTTCAATTTGATTGTACAACGGAACAGGTTTCCATTGTAGGCACACAATCAGGTTAGCTTTGAAGCAAATCTTCTTTTCTAGTATTTAGTTTATGATAAAGCTTATAACTATTTCTGCGTATATTGAACTATAAGCATGCCCTATCGGTAGACTGTTCACAATGACCGAGCGCTGTGTGAGAATTACTCCCGACAGTTTTTAATTTGTTTTTGGAGGCTATTGAAATTTTTGCCTGTCTTCGGAGTTTGGTTTTAAAATTTTTATTATTTTTTTCTAATTTTCATACCATTCTGTCACAGTAATATAGACACATGACACTGTCTCATCTATCAGATATACCAGTGCCTTCAATTAGTTTTTTTTCCTTCTGTAAAAAGCCACATTTTATTGTATCGTGGCGTATCTTTAACTCCCAATTCAATTATTTTAACGATGTAGCTATGCCACTAATTTATCAAGAAGAATAGATTTGTTCACCTGATCCTTCTCTAATGGCATGTAATGCACGGTCATAAGCTTGTCATATTTGTTCTCGTGTTTACTAGGTAAGAGATCGCCTCTTTGTTGTAAACGAACATAACATTGCAGTCATACCTAGGAATAATGTTCCAATTATCCAAACATTACAAGATTGGAGCACAACAACGTTTTTCATCCTACTTTAAAGCTACGAATACGAGCTTACTTTGGGGATTTTAGGAATAGATTTGCCCTACACATACGAACCAGTTAGCCTCAACAACATGGAGTGTCGTCCAATAGGCCGGTATATTTTTATGCCCGTCAACAGGGAACTAAGCTAACAACAGAGACAGGATAGCTACTTCCTTTTTTTAAATTTAGAAATCCCATTTACCTCTGGTTGCAAAGTAGAGTAGTCGAAAGAAGTCCGGATTAGGCGTCTCACTCATGATAACTATTTCATGGTCTCGCTTTGCCGTCTACAAATATAAAAGAAAGAACCTTCATCCCCTACTTTGTACCATATTACATTGAAAACCCATGGGATATGGCCTATGTGATATTGTTGACCATATCCCATGGGTGGGACTACTTTTTACCATATTTGTAAAATCAGAGATACGATTTTGCAAATATGGAAGGAATCAATTCCATATTTGGTACATCCAAACTCGCCTTATTACCTCGCCATAAATCATGGCCAAAAACCTGATGGTCCGTGGTATAAATCCCAGCCAAAGGGTAAGAATAAACTTGATTCTGGTCAAACTAGGGCCAAAAATGCAGGACTGATGATTGGCAGAAAAAACAACACTCTGTAAGACGCACGTTGTCCAGTCGACTTTTCCATCCAAGTGTCCCGGCAACCACTATTTATATAGCTAAGCGGGCACAAAAGTAAAAAATGCGCAGTCCGTGAACAATTATGCAACAGCAAGCCGCAATCAACAGCACGCCAGGTGCAGCCTTCTCCATAGAAATAATTCTCAGAGACCTCTAACATCTGTTCAAACCACTCTCCAGACTCGGTCTTCATCGTTTGTTCCAGCTGGCGTGGCAGGGAGCCATCGCCCCGTTCCTTCGGGCAATGCTGGCAATGCTGCCGTCAGTGATGGGGCCAATCTGACGGCCAACAGTCAGTTAACTCCACGGGTGCATACTTTTGGAATGTTTGCTGGTGCAACATTCCAAGTCAACGTGACCTTCCAATTCTCCTCTCCACCAAATTAATTCTATATGGAAATAATGAAAAAGGTGTGTTTTCGTCGAGATTTTTGTCTGAAGCGACGGCCGTTCAAGCTCTTCGCGCTTGGGTGATCAGGCGCGCAGGCAGGCAAACAAATCGGGGGATTCGGTTTGACAGATTAACGATTCATGTAATTTGTCTATGAATCAAAATTATTGATTATAATATATGTCGTCTGTTTATGAAATACATTGCCTCTTTTACGAAATCCTGTCCTCGGATGACGCCTCTTGCCAAGACTAAAGTGGCCGAAGAAGACGGAAGGGCCGCCTTGCACAGGAAAGCCAGCCTGTAAGAGACATTATCAGGGGCATCATGGAAGTCGTGGTGTCAAAGAAAGTCGAAAGATGAAGTGAACAATAAAACGACCTCTGATCCCGGGAATAAGGCGTCTACAACACTTCGTCTCCTATTATTACCTCACCATACTTTAAAACATACAATTTGTATATTTCAGCTGACCTTTAATGCACATATATTAGTGGTCCTATGCAAGTACTGGCTCAATACTTCGCAAGTGACCAATCGAAACTCAATTGTTTTCAAGCTACCAACTCAAAACGCCTAATACGCCGTATACATATTAATTTCCCGCCGCAAAGCACGGGTTTGACGCCTGGCGATCACGGGAGATGTGCGGGTCACATCGCTGTCACAGACAGGGCCACATGTTCATTTCTCACAAAGTTAACGTTTTTTTTCAGAAATCTAAGTTCACAAATGCCAAACTGGTATTCATTTAAAATTTCCCGAGCCATATATCAAGAAAAAATTTCATCTGCCTTTAATAAGTATTCTTTATTTCCAAAATATTAGTGATATCCCGCTTGTCCCCACAGGTACCGACCCGTATCTCGCCATATCCCGCCAAGCGAGACTAGACAATCAGGTATGCGGTTGTGGCCGGAAATTAACATGTAAATCTCCTATTCACAAAAGTGGTCACGTGACCTTGGGAATAAGGTCAAAGTCAGCCATGTGCATGTCACTTTAGCCCTCACACAGGACTATCACCATGTGTAACATTGAAGCTGTACCTGTAATAATTCGCCCAAGAGAACAGTGCAAGTTCAGCATCCTGTGACGGTGTGAATATAACGTTACTGTCACCCATGCGCACGGTCATGCCAACCCTTCTGGACAACAATCCATACTTGCAGTGTCTTCACTCACACAGTTCTGGCATCATTTTGTGTTGGGTGAGGAACGCGGTGCAGGTCCACAGGCGTTTTGCTGGACCTGCGAGATAAATCAAAGGACACACGAGGCGGCTGCAACTATGTCCATGCCTTGAAACGACCGCTTGTCGGCCGGGATGTCCACGGTCAACAGCTGGGTGGCAACCTTGCCGAGACCGAACACATGGACGACGCCGGAGGCAGCCTCTTTTTTGACCGCCGTTGCCGTGTAGACGCGCCCGTATATGCCTACGCGATAGACCGCGCCCTTCGTCATGGGAATTGTTGCTGTGCTCGCCGCTTTGTCTCCGTGCTTGGTGAGCTCCAGCACCTTTTCAGCATCGAGGAGGACCCTCTCGGCCGAGTGGTATATTGCGGGCGCGGCCGGCTGGCCTGGCCCCTTGTATAGGGCCCCCCAGGCCTCCATCGCCGTGTCTGCGTAGCCGCGCGTGGCGGCTTGAGCCTGGTCCACGTAAGCTTTACTGGCGACGTCTGTAGCCGCCTCAGGCAGAGGGAGGCCGGTAATAGTGTGGTGGCTTCTCTTGACCTCGGCCGCCTCTCGGGCCTGCATTACGCTCCCGAAAAAGAGCGTTCCGAAGATCTGTTGAAAGGCCGCAGGTCTCGCAACGTACTGTGCGTCGGCCCACCCACGGGGAACCACGTCGTGGGCGGTCACGGGATTAGCAACGCCGGTGACGGTCTTTCCGGAGCCGATGGAGAAGACCAGGTCGGCGTCGCAGCGCAGGTTACTGGTGACAGCCTCTCCTTGTCGAATGTATCGGGCGTCTGCGTAGCCCCTACCGATAGCGTCAGCGTCCGATATTATCGCCCCTGCAGCAATGCCTGTGACCCGGCGTTCAGGTAGATGTCGCCGTCCATGAAGAGGGGGCCGGTGAAGGAGTCGCCCCCGTCCTTTGCGAACCTCGTAGAGACGAGCGAGTGGACGTGACCGGCCGACGCGGCAGCATCGACTGCGGCCACTATGCCCTATTATACCTCTTGTGGTGGGGAAGCGGCGGCTCGCCCGAGGCCTTTACGGCCTGGTTTGCTCGCTATCCCGCGGACTCCTCTCGAGATGCGGCCTCACGCACCCTATTCGCCGAGATGCTCGCCCATGGCCCTCAGTGGCGGACCGCCGTGTTGCGAGGAGCGCTCGACATCCACGCCGAAATCGGCAAGCTGCCCCGCCCGAAGGGGGGCTGGACCCTCCCAGGCCACAAGTATACCGGCCCATACAACCCCCTGGAGCGCCAGCTGGACGAGAATGATCTGCCGTTCCCCGGGCAAGAGCCCTTTAACGCCGTCGACGCCACGGCGATGCGCCATGACATCTGTTACCGCGATCAGGGCGACCAGCTGGGCGGGAAAAGCGCATGCCACCGTGCGATGTTGGATGAGCTCAAGGCCATCAAGAAGCCCGCGAACCTGCGGGAGCGGGTTGACAGGGCCCTGGTCTCGGCGGCGATAGGGGCCAAGTAGCACCACGGCCTAGGCTTGCCGATAGCCGGGTGCGGATGTTAGTCTCCGGCGCCGGCATTATTTTCGGCCGCCGAGATTTTGGGGGTCCTGTATACATTGCCACGATGTGCCTCGCAGAGGAACTCTACTTTGCCCTCCTCGACGTGTCTGCGGCCGCCCGGCGGGACCGCGTTCCCGGGCCTGCTCGCGCCCTTCAGGACGTCGCCCAGATGGCTCTCGAGCTGTTCCGACGACACGAGCGGGCGGCGGGCATGTATGCCCGCATGGTGCTCCAGGGCCCGACCAGCCTGCGGGCGGTGACCGGGCGGTTTCCCGAGGACACGGCGGGGGCATGCATTAGACTGATCGGGCTCTTGGAATGGTTGGCCGATCAGTATGGAGAGCAAATTAGCCAGCATCTACTACAGCCCTAAGGGGTATTGGAAAGGCCTTGCCGCGGTGTAGAAGCTGGCGGCGGCCGCAAAAGCCCCCCCACGATGTAGCCCGGGCCTGGTTGGAGAGGCAAGTTGTTTGGCAGGTCTACCTGCCTCCGCCCCGCTATGTTCCCCGGCCGCGTTTTAATGTTCGGACCCCCAACGAGGTCCATCAGGCTGACCTCTTGTTTCTGCCACACGACCGGGTAGGACGCAAGGTTTACAAGTATGCCCTGACCGTGGTCGATGTGGCTTCACGCTATAAGGAGGCCGAGCCCCTGACTGTCAAGACAGTGGCAGAGGTCCCGGCCGCTCTCGGGAGGATATACAGGCGGGGGCCGCTACGGTGGCCAAAGCTCCTCCAGGTCGACCCCGGAAGGGAGTTCATGGGCGCTGTCTCCCAGCTGCTCGCACAGCACGGCATCCAGGCGCGGCGCGAGCGGGTCGATATCCACCAAGCCGTTGTCGAGAGATGGAATAGGACCCTCCCCGAGAGACTGTTCGGTCACCAGTATGCCGTTCAGCTGGTTGACCCCTCAACCCGCTCTACCGAGTGGGTGCGTAGGCTTCCCGCAGTCGTGGCGGCCTCAAACAACGAAGTCACCCGGCTGACGGGTCGCTGGCCTTCGGAGGCTATTAGACAGGCCTCGACGAGTTCCTGCCCGGCAGTCCCTGCCCGGAGGCCGGTGGGGCTCGAGGAGCGGCGTCTGCCGCACGACGCCCTTGTTCGGTATTTGTATCAGCCGGGCAAGCTTGAGGGCGGGCGCCGCCGGGCAACCGACCCCGTGTTGAGTTGGGCTATCCACCGGCTCGCCCGGGCCGTGGCCAAGACCGGGGAGCCTGTCGTCTACTACCTGCAGGACCGCCCTCAGGGGGCTTCGTCCGTGAAGAGCTTCAGGTGATCCCACTAGATACCCAGAAGCCTCCAGCCGGCGCCTTATGATAGGGCTGCGGCTCCTCTTTTCCGGTTGCACTCTAGGTACACCAGGCGTACGTTGCCTCGAGTGTGCCCCTAGTTGTTGTCCAGTCGGTCGACGCTGAACAGCCTCGAGTCTTTGGGGGCGTAGCACCTGAGGAGGCCGATGTTGCAGGCGGCGCAGTGGTTGCCCTGCTTTTCTCTGAGGGCCTCGATGTCCGCCATACGGAGGTTGTTTTTGTGCCCCTTGGCGGCGTCGACGCGCTTGTAGGCCTGGAGCTTGCGGCCGACGTTTTTGCGGTCGGTGGCCTCGTCGAACGGGGGGGGGGGCGGCGGGCCGTCGGCGTCCGGCGGTGGGCAACACCTCGCAAGCTGTTGGAGGTAACGAACTCGGGAGACCGCGAGATACGCCAGATTGGACCACTGGAGGTAGTCGTCGACGATCCAGACCCTTTGAGGGTCTTCGATCGTGAGGCCCTGGGAGCTGTGCACGGTCATGGCATAGCCCAGACCCCAGTCTGTGTCCCCACTTGCCGTCGAGAACCTCTTGTGCCGTCTGAACGCTCACCTCCATGACGTCGTTCAGGACGAGTTCCTGCTGGTCGGGCTGACCGTCACCGAGCAGGGGCCCAGGTATGGTTACCATAACGTTCTGCCGGCGGGTTTCCCTCGGGCGATAGAGGAGTGGAACGAGCTCGGTCGGGAAGGCTTCCCGGTGGTGCTCGAAGAGGAGCTTCTGGGCCTGGTCGCGTGGGACCTTCCGCGAGACGAGAAGGAGGTCGCGGGGATGCCAAGCGGTCACAAAGTCGTTCCAGCCGTGACACTTCGGGAGAGCCCGTCGCATCTCCCGGCACTGGACCCGATCGGGCTGAAGCCGAATGGCCTTCTTGAGCTCTCGCAGCTTCTCGCACTTGCTCCTGTGGTCGACTGTGACCTCCTCGTAGTAGTCGACCCGGCCCCGCAGCCACTCGTGTGGGGACTCGCCGGCAATCGGCGGCGGCTGGCCCTGGTCGCCGCAGCAGATCACTTGAACGCCACGCTGGTCGAGCCAGTCGAGGAACGTCTCTAGCACGGGGTGCGGGACCGTGCAGATTTCGTCCCATATGATCACCCTGGGCACGTACTTATGCTCCATCCGCTCCGGCGTCCACTCTGTCTGGCCCGACCACCGTAAGAAGCTGTGGTAGGTCTGAGTCTGGACCCTCTTTTTCGCATTTCCTTGGCCAGTCGGTGGGTCGGCGTGAAGACGAGAGGTCTTCTTTCTCGGAAGAGCTCGATCGCCCTCGTCGTTTTGCCCGAGCCCAACCACCCCCCCCGTTGGAGTAGCTCAGAGCGTGCCGGGTCAGGGGGTCGGTCCAGGGGTTATGCTGTGCTCTCCTGGACGTCGTTCTCGGCGCCCCAGTGTTCGGGCTTGGGCCCGTAGGCTGCGTGTTCTTGGGCGGAGTAGATGGTCTCGCCCTTGTCTCTCCACTGTGCCGGGGCAACTGGCGGCAGACTCGGTTGCCCTAGGAGACAGTTCGCACACCAGGGGTCTCCACAATGACAGAGCACCGGGGTGGAGTACGCCTCTACGCCGTCGAGCCTGTGGAGGGCTGTCTTCTTCACGTAGATCGAGTCCGTGGCGACCCGGACGGCCTCATCGGGGGTGAAGCGCCGGAGCATAGCCAAGAGGTTGATGTGGGCAAGGCCAGCATAAAGGCCCGAAGGTGGGCATACTGTGGCTGACTGCCATCGTAGTAGGTGAGAATCCAGCCGGCCGGGCACTTTTCTGGAGCACCGACCAGGGTGCCGCTCTGGCGGGTTTCGCGGACGAGGAAGTCGAGCTCGCCCTCATCTGTGACCAGCCGGCGGGTAAGCCTCTTGCCGTCAGCTTTGGCGCCCTGGGTGAACTTTCCGATCACCGCACATGCCTGATCCCTCGAGTCAGGGAGCCAGACGTCTGTCTGCGTCTTGTAGGCGAGGATGGGCTCGGCCTCCTCGAGGCTCTTGAGGAGACCCGTCTCAACCATGTAGGCGAGTAAGGCCGTTGGCGCCCATTACTTTTCCTTGAAGTGCCCTCCGAACCAGGCCGCTACAACGGGGTGGAGGCCCTGGGCAAACCGCCAGGCGCGGACCTGGGCGAACCCGGTGCCGATGTCCTAGAGCAACGGGCCGTTGATGGCCACCCGGGTCATGCAGTTTTCGGGGGTGCCCGAATCGTTGGAACCAGGGCGCAGCCTCTCCGTGGCCTGTGAAGCTTGCGGGGTAACACGCCTTCATGTCGATGGAAACCACATCCTCGACGTGGTAGGCGGGGGCATTCCAGAGGCCACCGTGGCCGTGCTCGATGCAGCTTTTCTGTACCTCCTCAAGCAGGTTGACCGGCGTGGGCTTCCAGGCGTTCTTTTCGCGTGTCACGACGCTCGCGGCATGGTTCTCTCCGAAGACTTTCTCGGCCAGGGCCTCGGGGTCCTCGGGCGCCAGGTGGCGGCGGGCCTTCAGCAAGGCGTCGTGAGTTTCCTGGGTTCTGTATGTCCGTCCGTCCTGAAGAACGAACTGGTCGACCGAGAGACGCTTGTTTTGGCCTCCTCCGAGGACCCAAACGGCTTGGGCTGCGTCTCGGGTGGTTTCCCAGACGTCGCCTTCGTAGATGATAACCTCGCGGGCCGTGGGGAAGCGGAGGTCCTTCCCCCAAGCATGGCCGTTGTGGAGGGTGAGTTCGATCGGGGCCCAGCCGCTAGCCCTATACTTTCCGGAGCTATAGAGGGCTGTCCCGGCGATGTCGCGGACAATGATGGGCCTCTTAAGGACCTTTTCGAGTCCGGCAACATCCTGGAGGGTGGCGCCCCCTTCGTGGACCCGAGCCTCCCACTGGGTCATTTTCTGGCGCATGGCTGGGGTGAGGCCCTGCCCGCGTTGAGCCCCCTCGAAGTGCTCGATGACTCGCTCGGCGACACAGTTAAGGTCGCCATCCCTCATCGGGGCGAGGTTGCCTTCGTCGAGCTCGCGGATGGGGTAGAGGCCGTAGACCACGACCAAGACCGGGTAGGCCTGTCGGTAGTACAGCCGGTCGACCCCTACCAGAGTGCCCGGTCGTGTCTGTGGGGTCACCACGAGAACGTTGCCCCCCCGGGTTCGCTTCAGGGGGGCGAAGCCGTCTTCGAAGACCCACACGCCGTCCCCCCGCTCGCGGAGGAACTTAACCTTGACGAGGTATTCGCCCCAGATCCTCCCTAGGACTCCCGCGGCCCTTTCTGTGGACAGGGTGTAGTCTCTGACGATGTTACCGCTCCGAACGCTGATGTTGGCGTCGACATCGACATTGACGTCGCCTAGGTAGTAGGGGTCGGGGGTCTCCTGCCGCCAGGAGCTGAAGACGTGGGTGGCGCCCTCTCGTCGGTGTTTGGACTTGGCCCGCCGTGGGAACCGGCCGGATTCCTGTCAAGCTCTCCGGCGCTTGTTGGCGTGTCGAGGTCGAAGTCGTCGACGGCGTCGATCTGCCCTAGGGGAGAAAACTTGTCGGCGGCGTCTCTCTCGGCCCGTCTCCGGGCGTCGGCGGCTTTGACAGCCGCCAGGGCCGCCTTGTAGCGGTCGAGGCGCCCTCGGAAGCCCTGAAGGGCTACCCGAGACCGAGGGTATGGGGGCCAAATGCCGGTAAAGGCTTCGACCTCGTCGCGTAGTGCGCGGGCTCTTTCTGCGTGTGTTGCTACCATGGTGCTGGCGGGTATACTCTAGCGGCGTCTCTCTCTAATTGGGCTGCGGCTATCTTCGTCGGCCTGTAGGGGCAGCGGCTGTATATACTGGCCGGCAAATTCCGGGGCGGCCCCAAAAAAATAATAGGCCGGCGCCGACCTGCCGACCCTACAGGCCGACGAAGCCAGGGAGGCGCTGCTGGTCCGCCACGCGGCGCTGGACCGCCGCGCGTTCCCGGATTTCGCTCATGAGCCGCCTGTGCAGGCGTCGGGTCTGGGCTTAGGACCACAGGAGGCGAGCCTTCCCCCTCGCTGCGCCGTGGGGTCCGCACAGGCGGGCCTCGGCCCGCGTGGGGCGCCCGCACCGCCGGCACGGGTGGCGTGCCATCTCCGGGCAGGCCTCCGGGCCTCCGGGCCAAGCTTGTCGATCACGTCACGCGCAGCCTGCCTAGACCCAGCCTCGCTGGCGGCGATAAAGCGCTCGAAGATGCCTCTGAGGTGCTCAAGGGCGGCGCGTGAGCGGGGATAGGCGGGTCGAAGGTCTGTGGCTTCGTCGAAGCGTGCGACCAATTCGCGGGCTCGTTGTGCGTGTGTCATTGTCGGTATACTCTGGCGGTGCTTTCTGTCTAAATGGGCTCCGGCTGGCACTGCCGGCGGGCGGGGGTCGGGCTCGCGCGAAAATACAGGCCGACGGCCCTACAGGCCGACGAACCCCGGAAGCCTGCTGGCCCAGGCTTCTCGGCTCTGCAGCTCGGCGAGAACCTGGGGGAACTGTCGTCGGACCTGCGCTTTAGCCCGTGCGAGTCTCTTCTTGCCCTTCTCCGCGCCGCAGGGCTTGCAGAGCCGAGCTTCGGCCTGAGTCCCGACTCCGCACCGACGACACGGGTGTGGGGGGACGGAGCCCCGCCGCTGCTCGGCGAGGTGGACCTTGCAGTAGGCCCCCATGCAGCTGCGAGAACACCGGTCGGAGCGTCCGACGAGAATCCACTCACAAGTCCTTTGACCCCTCATTGGGATAGGTATGCCATAGACCCGCGTTTCTCTAAATCCCCGTTCGGTCGGGGGCTACCCGCTCAGGGCCTGGCCTGCCGGTTGTCCCTTGTTCTCGGGGCGTCGCCGGGGGTTTGGGCCCCGCCAGGGGGGTGGGCGGGGCCTGTTAGAGAAGTCTCTTAATAGCATATTCTTCAGGGAAGGTGAGTCGCTTCTACTTTACCTGGCTAGGGAATAAGCGGCAAGAGCTCCAGCACGTTGACTCTGCCGTCGACTGGGGCCGCTATGACACGGTCGTCGAGGCGTTCTGCGGCTCGGCGGCCCTCACGCTGGATCTGCACGCACGCGGACTCGGCAAGCGCCACGTCATCAACGACACCGATCTGCACCTGATCGAGATGCTCAGGTTCATCGCCGAGCACACATCTGAACCACTTTACGAATGTTGCTGCGAAAGGCTCACGCCAGAGGCCTTTCACGCCCACCACCGTAAAAAGGTGCCCGAGTCCGTCTTCGAGTATTTCTACCAGCACCGTATCCGAGGGAAGTTCGAGCAGACCAGAACTCCACTGACAAAGTGGCCCAGGCTGATTAGGGGGCCTCGTCAGGTCGGCGCCGACGCCTGCTTCGCCGAGGCAGAGATCGCGCACACGGACTGGCGTGAGTGCGTCGACCGCTACAAGGACGACCCCCGAGCCTTGATCTTCATAGACCCGCCGTACTTCAACTCCTGGAACCAGCAGTATTTCGGGCTTGAGCGCGTCAAAGTGGATGCCCACGGGGACATTCTGGACCGAACGCTTATGTTCGTGGAAATGCTCCAGACGGCCGCAGCGACCATTGTCCCGGTTACGAGCTCGTGCGCAATGATCGACCACCTCTTCAGGCCGTTCATTCGACGAAAATATCCGAAGAAGTACGGTCGCTGCGTCCGAGCTCCTGGAGGGGAGGGTTTCGTTAGGAGGGGCACCCACCACCTGCTCCTCGTAGGAGGCAGAAACTGGTTCGACGATTACATCGACGAGATCCTCGAGGGTATGCCGTCCCTGACCGTCTCGGAGGCCCGGGGCGGCTAGGGGGTGGGCCGCCCCTGGGGGCCTGGCGCGTCGGTGGTCCCTTGTTTTCGGTCCTTGTTTACGGGGGCTGCGCCGGGGGGGGGTCGGGGCCTGTGGGCGGGGGTTCCCGGGCGGGTTCTGGGGGCTTCGGCGGGGGTGGCAGGGCTGGTGGCGGGGGGTTCCCGGGGGCGCGGGCTGGGGGGCTCGGCGGGCTTCACGGGCTGGGCCCTGGGGCTCGGAGGGGGGCGGGGGCTGGGGGGCTCGGGGAGGGGAGGGGGGCTGGGGGGGTGCGGCGGGCGGGCGGGGCTGGTGGCGGGGGTTCCCTGGGGGCGGGCTCTGGGGGCGCGGCGGGCCGAGTTAAGGGGCCGTGTGCGGTCTCCCTCGCCAAGGGGTGGGGGGCGCGGACGCCCGCGCGGCGGCCTAGAAGGGGGACATTCGGGGGGCCAGGGTGGGAGCCGCGGCGCCGCCCCCGGGGAGGTGTGATCACACTTCCTGCTGCTCCACTGAATCCATCCACCAGCAATGTGTAATGCATTCCACATGTTGAACACATGCAGAACCGTCACTTCCACCTGGCAGCCGTGTACTGTTAGACTAGTGTCCAGGGCCCGTATGCATAAACGAGGTGTAACTTATCCATGGTAGAACTCATAACAGTTTCTAGTTACCCCTCAGTTCATGGTGTAAGAAAATTGGCATGCATAAACGCTGGTGCAGTTATACTCGGGGTAACTAATCCATGGGGCAATTACACCACTGTTGAATTGAAGGCCTTGGTACAAGTTTTAACCCCCTTTCCTGACACTGGCCAGCTGACCTGTCCCAAGCGAGCACAGTGAGGACAGTCGTGTGACTGCTGTCTCCTTTTATTGACAGATTACATTGATTAGATTACATTATCGAACTGCGGAATAGGATATTGACTACTAGGAAGTGGTTCTGGGCAAAAAGACACAAATACAATTACGTGACGAGGGGAGCAAGGAGCTTCAGATTCATGTTTGTCAAAATGAAAATGAGTGTATGCACAGTGGTCAATAATGGAAATATTACTGATTTTGTATCTGTGCATAATAAACAATAAATTTACATGTGTGTATTTAATCCTCAAAATGTGTCTGTGTTACGGATAACATGATGATGTAAATCATCTTTGGAATTTCAAAAGAACATTAAAATTTCTATCTACCCCATATAACCCCCTTTTTCCAAGTCCAGTCACCACAATAACCATGGCTGCACAAGGCATAGACAGCAAAGCCAAAAAGAGGAGGAGGGAATTGGCAACATGAGGTTAAAAAACTGAATTTAACGTTGTCTAGCTATGCCCCAGTGTTTTAAGTGCGCTATCCCTTTGTTAGCTGCATACTGTAAGAGGTATTCAAATAGACACATGCAATGTATACATTTTTAAACAAGTAATGGTCAGTACATTGTGGGAAAGGCAAAAATTTTGATCCTTTCACTAACTGTCAAATAAACGACAGTTTGTTTCATCAGAAAATACACTTCTGTGAATGACCTTTCATTAAATGTATACTTTGCATAGGTTTGTATGCGCAATTTTTACTTTATGCAGCCGGAAAAGGGATATTGTACTTATTACACTGTGGCATAACTGGACCACCTGAAGGAAACGGCAGCCTTATTCATGCGGACCCTCACTGTGTTGTGTGGAAGCTGTCTAGTTTTTCTTTTTGGTTGTTGAATGTGTAGACTGTAGACTCTAGTGTTATGATTTTTTTTTCATTCTACAGCAAAGATTTTAATATTATTGTAAAAGATTTGAGGAAATGTCACATATTTCGCAATAATATCAGAAGCATTGTTAAAGAACGAAAAGTATGCTAACACTTAGAACATGTCAACGCAGGCAAGGTAATTTGATGGTTCAAGTATTTGAAAATCGTTTTGCCAAACATTTTGCTATGATCCATTATATGAGTGAAAACATAATCTGTGTTTTATATATGGCATGAACTGTATGCTTAACTCAGGTAAAGACATGATTGGGACAAGTGGTACTATCAATTTTGTATTGTACCACAGAATATAGGGTCAGTGGACATATATCTCCTTCAATACAAAAGGTTTAAAAAGATAATTCAATTTGCATTCAATGTTTGTAAATTTCATTTGATGATGTTCTGCTTGAACTCTCATATTAGATTATGATATGCGATAATTAGTCCCCCTACCAGGAAGCAAAGAGGGACTCTGGGTTTGCGGCCCGTCTGCTTGTCTGTCCGTCCTTGCACAGGGGCAAGTCTGTGCGATATTTCTTATACCCTTGGTCCCACGCTTATGGCAAGCCAGCAGGGCCATAACGCATAGGTCTTACGCGTAGCCGAGTCCCACTACACGTAGTCGAGGCTCGGCAACGCGTAGTCGAGTAAACCAATCAGATTGCAGTCTCGACTACGCGTAGTCGAGGCTCGGCAACGCGTAGTCGAGCCAACAAATAAGATTACAGTTTCCACTACGTGTAGTGAAATTTCGGCAACGCGTAGTCGAACCAACTAATTAGATCACAGTCTCCACTACGCGTAGTCGAGGCTCGGCAACGCGTAGTCGAGCTAACCAATAAGATTACAGTCTCCACTAGGCGTTGCCCAGAAAATGTTCTTCTAGAACGCGTCGCCGAGCCTCGGCGACACTTAGTGGAGAAACTATGCCTTCCATAGCGTGTAGCCAAACTACCCAATTACTGATGCTCTTGTAAACTGTATTAGACCTTTAATATCAGTAATGATTGTAAGGACGTAAATGATTGGTTTGCTTTTCTTCAGCCAAAAGGTGCCATAAGTTGCTCCACTACGCGTAGCCGAAGCTCGACTACGCGTAGTGGAAAACATATTCTGGGCAAGGCGTAGTGGAGACTGAAATCTGATTGGTTGGCTCGACTACGCGTAGTGGAGGCTCGGCAACGCGGAAGACCAATGCGTTATGGCCCTGTTGGCTTGCCATACACGCTAACCTAATTTTGCGTGTAGACACTTCCTTGAATAGCGGAGTGTCATGCGACAAAATTGGGTCACTGCGGCCTATTTCTCGCCCTTTAACCCCACAAATGTTTTGGCTTGTGCAAGCCATACCCGGGAAGCCATATTTCTTAACTATACTTAAAAGACATCTAACATACAACTTAACAACCAAATTGCATTTAGCCGGACAGAGTGACTAGGTAGCCGGCAAATTTTAATCAAAAATGATTGAACATTCGAGTAAATGAATTTGTAAACAAAATATTGACACGAAACCTTCATCTTGAATATGTTGATGAAAAGAAGCTTCCATTTCCTCTTTTGGCATGCAGTATACAAAAAGCATTTAACTTATCTGAAACGAACCTCACCTCTTTCAAACACAACTTTCAAGGTATGTATGTATGTATATGTATATATATATATATATATATATATATATATATATATATATATATATATATATATATATATATATATATATATATAGCACACAAAGAGAATTGGAACCAACATTTGCTCAAATAATAAAAAGGCCTAACTTACATCCCATTTTGAGCATGGTTTATAATGAGATCTGTTGAGGTGTTATTTCAGCTTTTAATTATTATCTAACAGCTTTTATAGAGCCAACACTCTGTATTTTTTATGTGAAAAGGCCAAAATTTAGGTGACAAGACAAAGTAGGAACTATTTTAATATTGCCACAGATGGAAGTAACGGAACTTAAAGGTAATATAGATCTATCTCGTCATTTAATACAAAGAGAAACTTAACAAACCTAATTCTGTAAGCCCATGTACCGTTTGAACACTATCAAGTCCGATAGTCTAAGAGCAAAGTCCTATTCCGTACCATTCACTGAAAAACTGCATAATTCTAAATCATAATAGCAAATTAATTTATAAAATGAACAAATCATATTCATAAAATTTGAAATTTAGAAGAAAGTTTTAGACATTATTTGCCTTTATAAAATCGAGTCATCAGCGGGGAACCAGCGCAAGGCTTGTTTCGGTGCCATTAATCCCCGGACAAGTCATTCTGCTAACTGGCGGCACCATGTTTGCATTTCCAATACAAATGACTTTAGTTAAGGATCGCATAAAAAAAAAACCCACCCCCCCAAAAAAAAACAAACAAAACAAAAAAAACAAAAACAAAAACAAAAACAAAAACAAAAACAAACAAAAAACAAGAAAAAAAGCCACCAAGCAACGAAAATGAAAGACTGATTGGTGGGTAGAGTACATTTTTTACATCAATTTGAAAATGTTAAAAAGCCAAACATTTAATGGCTTATGTTGTCACAGTGCCAAGGAAATTGCCTTACAGTACACCCTCCGTAACTGGGCACTTTGCTTTGGTCCCGTTTCCTATGGACTATACTACATGTATAAAGCTAGCTATCTCCCAATAGTAAGCATTTTCTCCAATTTTAATTGCCTCAGTTCTATGTGACAAGCCATAACCATGAATTTCCGAAAAGGCTCTTAATTTCAATTTCCAGATGGTGACAATAGAGCCGCCTCTATCCTCACCGTGAAAATATACCAAACTGTACCATCATCACCGTACGGTGAAAATAGACAAAACTCTATCCTCACCGCACGGTGAAAATAACATCGTCCATAAAAACATAAATAAACACAACTCGTTACAGAAACTTCCTTTAAAATCGAAATCGTTAATAAATTTTGAGTGTATGTTTTGAAGGTCCGAACCAGAGTGACTGAATACCTGCATTGCAACCGTACAAAAAAACAAAAACAAAAAAACAAAACAAAAAAAACAAAAAAAAACGTGAGCATGCTTCGCATCCCCTGTAATTACTTCACCCCTTTTCCGTCACGTAGGCTACTTTATTGCGTAACACATTCAGGAAAAATAATACCCGCTTTACTTCGAAACGCGGGATTATTTCAATCGTGTTCCACAAGACGGGATAGGCGTGTGTCAGGCACTATAAATTGGGTCACCAGGACTTTTACCTTTGACCCCTCGTATGATTTTACCTTGACCAGGCTTAATATTCTTTTCCCTGGCCCACACCAACCAATTTTTGTGTGAAAACGGTCCTAGCTGAGTGTCATGCACCAAAATTGGGTCACTGTGACTTATTTCTTGCCTTTTCACACCACATAACGTTTCACCTTGTCCTATACCAGCCATGTTCCCTGTTCCATAAGAATTGATTCTACCGCATTTGGTGGCTGGACACTTCATGGCATTGAAGTATGTCGCACGCTGAATTGGGTCACTGTGACCTTGATCCTTGACTTCTTATATAGTTTTAGTTTGTCCAGGCCATACTTCATACACGGTAACATGTGCACCTACCATGGTGTGTTGACACATTATAGGTTTAAGGGGTGTGTTGCCCACCAAAATTGGGTCAACTGTATCATCTATTCCCCGGTGGGGATTATGCAATACTTGATTTTGTTTAAAGTGACCTATACTGCGACATTATTTGGTCGATTGTGACATTAATTTACTGATATTGTTTCAAAGAATGTTGCATATTATATAATATTTTTAGTTAAATTTGTTATGTTAACTTAAGCAAAACATGGTGCTGAAAAGTTGAAAGGATCCCTTTCGTTCTTTGCAGTGAATCGAACTGTTGGCAAAACATGTGACTGGTCACGTATTTTAACAGTTGAATATTTATAATGACTTTCATTTGTTAAACCAGGCTAAGTTAAAATCTTAGTTATGTCTGTGTGCCAACGCAGACATAATGTTTTTTCTTTCTTTCTTTCTTTCTTTCTTTCTTTCTTTCTTTCTTTCTTTCTTTCTTTCTTTCTTTCTTCTTTACAGGCAAATTTGTTCGACATTTCATTTGAAAAGTATTACACGTAAAATCTCCAAACTTGGCATGATTATACTTCCATACATGAAGTCTTGACTTTTTGTAAAGAGGTTCAATTGTTTTGAAAATTTTGCAAATTAGGGCCATTTGAAAATTTAAATCTTGAATATGTTCAAAACTATAATAGGTACAGGTAAACAATCCAACTTCAATCAATATGTTTGTAACACTTCGGGTGCATGGTTGGCCGAGCTGCAACACGCTCGCCTTCCATCTCTGCGGCCCAGGTTCGATTCACGGCCGGGGAAGCATGTGTAAAGAGTTCCTACCACTCTGACTGTGCACGGTGGTTTTCTCCGAGTCCTTTGGTTTCCTCCACCAAACACTTATAGGAAGTATACGCCACGATCTGTGCCATGGAGAGTGATTAATATAGGCTTACCTGCTTCGCAATCCATGTAAAAGATATGGGTCTATACTATACTATGTTTGTAACACTTCACATTTTTGTAATTTACGTGTGACCGCTAAAGGTCAAAGGTGAATGTCATTTGGACCTTTGAAAGTTTCATCCAGTCATAACTCAGCCAATTTCCATCCAATTCTAATCATGTTAGACTCAAATTGTAGCTATTGCAACATTGTACATTTTTGTAAACACCTGTAACCTCTAAAGGACAAAGGTAAAGGTCATCTGGCCCTTTGAAAGTTTCATCTTGCCATAACTTGGTCAATTTTCATCTGATTTAACTAATAATAAGAGTGCCTTCGTGTATGCCTTGATGAGCGCAATAAAATATTTAGTTTTAAGCAAACTGTCATTGTTTTTCATATTAGTAATGGATACAGTGTGGATTTCTGTAATTACAGTATTTTTATGTGTAGATTTGCAGTAGGGCAAGCACATTTAATATTCAGATAGTGCGTACATTTGGCATGTTTGACTAATGTACACACACTACAATTTTGTTTATTAATGGTAACAGCACAAGTTATGTGAAATGGAGCTGATCTTTCGTACTGCTGGTATGACTGTTTGACATTTTACCATATATGAACATTCACTAAGTGTACAGTAGTATGATTATTTACTTTACATATCATAACAGGTCCCTCTTATACAAGGAAATTGACTTCCACTGGGACTTACACCTCCGTTAAACTATCTGCCTGGCAGGTTTAGAAATCTAGGGCAGTTTAAGGCCATTTACACCATACTTCCTTCTTACATACGGATTCTTAAACCAGGTGTAACTTTACACCAGGGGTAACTTTGCAAGACCTTTATGCATACAGATTTGACTTTACACCATGATTGTTCCCTGGAATAAGCTAAACCGCAGCTAAACCGCCTTTATGCATACGGGCCCAGCAGATCGCACGACAGGCAGGCAGATTCGGAAAAACTGCCGCGGTTCTAATCCCCTTCTTGCTTTCGTAAATTTCAAATTTTTGGAAAAAAGTGTAAGGAAAATTGCAAAATTTCATTCCGTCATTTATGGTTTTCAAAAGTAGTACTTCTAAAACAGTAGGTCATCAGTTTGTATAGGAGGTCCACATTCGTGGAAGTTAAGGTATGGTTTGCCTCCATAGCAGCCTCCAGACTCGCTGAATGATTCTTACTGGGCCGCTCGTCGGGTTCTGGGCCAGCAAAATATCAAAGCCCAGTCACGGCTGCTATGGAGGCAAAGGTAGGGGGGGGGGGGTCTTGGTACACTGGTACAGAAACTAAAATTTACCAGTACAGAGTACAGGAAATAATTTTTCTCCAGTACACAGTACAGAAAATAAGACATCCGCAATATACATTTTCAAATTTGAGATGGTTATACAACCTGTAAGAACAAAGACGCCACAGACTGTGAAACTGTGAATAATGTTGACTATACCGCGAGTTGATTTTTTTTTTTCATTTTGCATTTTTTTCAGTACGGGTACGAATATTGCATGTGTTGCTGGTACGCTTTACGCATGATAAATTTTGGTCAGTATGGAGTACATGGTTTGCTGTCAGTACGCTATACGGTGAATAATTTTTTCTCTCTACGCTGTACGGAAATAAAAAAAAGCCCCAGTACGGAGTACGGGCAACCCTTTTCCGACCCTCAGGTATGGTCTGAAACAACAGAAAACTTCAGTTGGAGGTCCTTCCAGCAAAAGACAACCATAAAAAGTCACCGGAGCGCGACCACTGGGGCAGACTTGGCAGGACCCATCCAAGGTGCATGCGGGCAACGTCTGTGCATGAGAAGTTGGAGGTGAAAATTGAGCTATCGCTTTATGACATATGAGCGTGTTTACCGCAACGGCTTTTGGGTGCATCAGGGGGACTCATCTGGCTCGGCGAGTGTAGCAAACAAATACTTGTATGCAGTCAACACTCAGCGCCTATGTGGACAGCTCTCAACTTGGTTATTAGCGTACGATCAGAATGTCTGAAGTCTATTGCTGTGTGCCTCAGTGCACCAGCTCAACAAAAACAAACAAATAAATAAAAAACAAACAAAACAACAAAAAAGAAACATAAAACAAAAAAAAACAAAAAAAAACACCCCACCAAGTTTCTACAGATTGACGATCGACAGAAACGAAAAGAGAAAATGGGAAAAGTTGATGAGCAACAGTAGCAAACGGCTTGACTCCAAATGGACGTCTGTGTGTTCGTTGCACTTCAAGGGGGGGGGGGGGCAGAGAAACTTACATGCACAAAAAAAGCATATTCCCGTGGTCAAAAGAATGGGAAAATGTGATAGAACTATATGCTAAGAACTTTGTACACAATTTTCAATGGAAAACACCAACATGTACAAAACCAAGGCCTTTAAAGCTACTCACACCAAATAGGGATCAACACCCCACAAACCCAGGCCAAGACGAGCACGAAGAACTTCTGGCTAGATTACAAGTAGAAACCAGAAATTTGGCGGAACAAGGGGCCGAATTCCAGCCACTGTACATAAGTTTTATCACTACAGTCTTCATGTTCTTAAAAAAATTGCAAAACCAGTTTATTTTAGTACTTATCAGTGCTTATAAAATGCAAACACTGTGCCATTTTGAAGAATTTGTATCTGTGTACTATGCATCTTTTGGCAAAGCTCCCGTCTTTCCGTGTTACTGTAGTAAACTCTTACGTTTATAGTATTTTTCAGCATATTTTAATCAAAATATTGGATACCAGTAATTTGTCAAACGGTAACTCTGCTCCTGGTACACTGTTTTGCATTTCGCGTCTCGGCCATATATATATATATATATATATATATATATATACTTGAATTATTTACATTAATTTGTGTGGGATTTCTTTGAAGTTTAAGAACATTTGCTAGACGCTTTGCAACACGTTTTCAAACGACCTTTCGTCGCTGCGGTGATAAATTTGAAGTTTACAGTTTTGTGCATTTCCACAAGAGCGTAAATGACGGACAGAATTCTATCTTCAATGTGTGTCACACAATTCGTTGTTCTTGCCACCTGGCTGTAAATGATTGCCTCAATAGATTTTACTTGTTCGAATATTTCTTTTTCTTTTCATGAGCCTGCTGCTTTTTTATTCATTTTAGTACCATTGGAATATTTTCCAGGTACTTGAAATGTCTCAATGATTTTGACTTTGAATGTTTGGTTCTCTCAGACTCTATTTGTGAAATGCACAACAGTGATAGACTTCGATCCTGTGTTTGGGTGTTGAATTCAATTTCTATGATCATTAACTCTATCTTCCTTTTTTAAAAATTTTGTTTATTTCGCCTACGTACTGACTGGGGCAATTGTCATAAATAATCAAATATAATAGGTTATCAGTGTTGCGTGTGACTTTTTCTATTTGTATTTTTAACTTGATAAGTTTTGTGAACAGCATGGCTTGCCAATGTATTTCATTACAAAATCGTGGACAGTCTGCTGTTGGATTTTGTTTAGCCAGATCGTATCGTTTCGACCGTGCGTGCCTAGCAGAAGGTCCAGGATTACTTCCTACATCTTGACTTGTTCCGCGTACCGGGGTTAGCTAATGCAACGACAAGGGTCGCTAGGCCCACATCCCCAGAACTGCCGACGGCTTGCTTTTCGCTTTGTTTCGTTTCTTGTTTTAAGCATCTTTGGTACCGCAGATAAAAAGATATACTGAATGAATCTCTTATGGAACATTAAATGGACTGGTGACGGACGTAGACTCAGACAATAAGATCAGCTGACATGTCAGCTGAGCCAGAGAACAGCACAATGCTGCACTGCTTGTTCAAAATGTTGCACACAACACTACATTCATTGGCGTGGTGCTTACAAGGTGAGCGATGGCGGTAGCCCGGCCAAATTTCACAGCGAGACCCAGGGTTTGGTGCACAGCCGTCATGTCCGTGTACAGGTTAGCCTCGGCATGCTGTCTTGCATACTCCATTGCTGATTCCTGCCAGTTTGCGAATCCACCTAAAATATTCACGGATACCAAAAATGATAAAAGTAGTACCGTTTTGTTGTTGTTGTGCATTCTTTCTAATTCGTGAGTGCGTCGCCCAAAACAATGCACCATTCATTTGTATGGAAATACAGTCCTATAATTCGCTGATTCAAAATAGTTTACAGCAGTCCTATTACGTACACATCCAAAGCATGACCGCATACACTAATCTGAAGGACAAACTCATAATCAAAACCATCATGTTACCGGCTTACATTGATCAATTTAATTTTGTAGTACCCCAAAAATAACTGTCTTGCTCCGTAAAATGTAAAGTATCACCATAATCATTTTTAAAAATTTAATAACCATAATGATTTTTTACAAATTTAATTGTGGTTATTTCGGGGGGGGGGGGGTACAACTTTAATGAAAGGCAAAGCCATTATAATGTACCTCATATAACAAACAAAACAGAAACAGCATACACGAGCAGCGCGGGCCAACGTCACCTTATTGTATCCTGTGGACGTACAACGTCCATTCGTTTTCCCACCTTCGGGTAGCAACTTTGGGGGGGGGGGGGTATCTTTTTGCTTTTTTTTGTGGAGTGCCAAAGTCCCACCCGTTTGTAGAATTTGTTGAAATAATGTCCCCTCTCTGTGCAGTGTGTGATGGGCCCTATTCATATGTCTGTCCAGTTCTGCTGCAAGTTGTGTTGCCCCCCCCCCCCGTCCCCGGGCCTGGCTGAGACTCACTATGTGTCCTGCTATCCTACACAAACGTAATGTTTATTAATTTTAGGGTTGCCCAAATGACCACCCCCTTCATGTATGTAAGTACGATGTTGTTTTAACGTTAAGTGTTCGGGCCCATTGACATCTTCATAATGTAGGCCAATTCATAACTTAATTCGATCTCCACAAACCCCTTCAAATAAAAAAAAAAGAGGGTCGTCCAAAAATCACCAAATTCTGTATCTATGTGCAGTTCCTAATGTCTTCTGCGCAGATAAATCCATTCTGATTAAGGTAGTCTTGAATTTTACTTCACTTTTGATATTCATTGCGACAATGCCAACCTGCTATGACAAATTAATCTTTGCTGCAAATGACATGAATATGCTGCACTGAGGTAAAATTCTAACAATGTCATCTATTCTTTAACACTGATGAACAAAATGTGAGCAACGTCCATGCAGGCGCTATGAAGATATTGCAGTAAGAAAAGTCACGTTGACTATAACTAGATCAGAGTCACTAAACATATATGGTCATAATGACCTCAAAATAAAAATCAGCATTTTTTTAATTGAATGCATCTCTGTATAAAATTCAGAAGAATGCATCCAGACATTTTGAAAAATTCGCAGTAACCATAAAATCACTCACTAATTCTAGTCGGCCAATCTTTATCTACTGTTGATTATTTAGGAGTTAAAATTGATCAGTCATTATCTTGGGATGAGCATGTGGCTAGACTCTGTATATCTCTATCGTGTAAAGTGGCTAAATTGGCCAGACTAAGAAGATCAACTCCAAAGAATGTTCTACTTAAAATATACAACTCTGTCATACAACCATCAATTGATTATGCCATAACTGTGTGGGGTCACACCACAGCTACCAACATAACTAAGGTTCAACGCATACAAAACTATGCTGCACGTATACTGAGTGGTAATTTTGACTATGTGAATTGTAGGGGTATAGATAATGTTAAAAAGTTAGGTTGGATGAATATTGTAGAAAGACGTAGATATTTTGACTGTATAGTAATGTTTAAATGTTTACATGGGCTAGCCCCTGTTTACCTTTCAAACCAAATTACACTGAGTAGAGAGATTACTGAGAGGGATAATGTAAGGTATCACTCTATGAATGTCTTTATACCTTTCCCCAGGCTGCAATTATTTAAAAATACATTTTTGTACAATGGGCCGGTATTATGGAACGAACTACCGCATAATATAAAAGAGTGTGCTACTCTTGATACCTTCAAACGTAAATTGAAATCCTTAATTAGAAACAGTTAGCTAGTTCTTGTTATTGTTAGCTTTAGTTACCTGTTGCATATTAATTGTACTACACATTTATTTTCCTAGTCATTATTAAATTGTATTCATCTCTACTTGGTTTATATTTGAGCATTGACATTGTATACCTTACAGGGCCATCTTGTAAAACAGACTTACCTGAATGGTGCTACCCTGTTTAAATAAATAAATAAATAAATAAATAAATAAATAAATAAATAAATAAATAAATAAATAAATAAATCAATCAATCAATCAATCAATCAATCAATCAATCAATCAATCAATCAATCAATAAATAAATAAATAAATAAATATCTTATAATGCATCTCAGTACCAAGGTTTTGAAGAATCCATCTAAGCGCTTTAAATATACTGTGGTGGCAAGGTTAATTGACAGTAAGTAGGTCATAGTGATCACAAAATAGGTTACATTGACCTGAATATCAAATCAGCTTATTTTTGCCCTCAAAATGCATCTCGTTTACAATTTGGTATGCATCCATCTAAACACTTAGAAGATATTGCAGTAGCATAGTTGATTTGCCTGTAAATAGGTCACGGTAACCACTAAATCGGTAACAGTGGTCTAAAAATTAATTATTTAATCCATGTCTTACAAATGCATCTACATCAAATTTGAGAAAATTTCATCCATATAGTCAAAGTATATTGTGGTGGCAAAAATCAAACAACCGATCTTTGTCCAAAAATGCGCCGCTGTAATAAATTTGAGAAAATTCCTTTCTGGCCTCTTGAAAATATCAAGGTAACAAAGGTAGGTGTGGACGTGCACGTATGCGACATAACTCACCATAGTACTGGGTTCGTGACATGCTGACATGTATGTGGGGATGAATCAGACTGGCTCCTGCATGGGGGAACAGATCCCACATAATCAAAGGATATCTAAAGCGTGCATCCAACCTGTTTACTTTGGTGAACCTAAAAACCAGGTCATTTATCATGTACAAGCTGGCAGAAGAACACAGCAAGAACTTATCAAATTCAAATTTTGTACTGAATCCATGTTAAATGAGGGGAACGGCTGTTGTCTTGCTAATGACAGCAGAACTGCTTTATGAATTTTAGATTTTTGATCAAAAATCTAATGAGAAGTAAAACAATTCGCTATTAGAAAAGAAGATTTGCTTCGCAGTAAATCTGTCTGGATGCTTTCAAAATTTGAATGATTGGAATTGGGTATTCACCTAATTTGCATGAAACAAAATGCTCCAATTTTGTTTTATGGTTCATTTGGTAGAGTAATATCACAAACCTGTAGTTGAAACAACACATCTATCTGAAGTTAAAACAACAATTCTATCTCAGGCTCTGATGGTTTCGAAGGGATTCAACGTTTAAATTGTATTCACCCTATTTGCATAAACTAAAAACAACCTTGTCTTACTGTTCATTTGATTCGCCCGCGGCACAAACCTATATACAGCCATATCAATTCGCGGATTTGTTCTGCACGCGATGGTTTGCTAAATTAACTTCTGTACCACAGCCCTCGCAGGTCTTTGTGCTCCCCTATAAGCCGTGACCAAAGCAAGCCTTTATTGCATGATTGAACTTTTCAATGAATGGTAGTCTATTGCGATATATGAACTGAAAAAAATACACTCAGTTGATAAGACACTACAAATCCAGCGAATGACAAAATATCAAAACTCAGACACCTTTTATTCGACAGTATCAGAAACATTTAATACAAGATATGTAACTGATTCGTATTTAACCATAATCGACAAAAGCTTAAGAGAATCATGTCAGGATGACCCCAGCTAAGGATTAAGATTCGCTATTGCTGGGGCCACCCACAAGGAGTTTCTTGTCTGCAGCATCTTGCTCGGAATTATTTTAACTAAAGACATAATCAATAATAGGAAGTAATACTACAAAATGTGTAGACAAAAAGAACGGATAATGCTCTGAAATTGCAATTACATTCTTTATGATGTATATTATAATCTTTCTTTCTTTGCCTTCCTCCCTTCTTTCTATCTTTCTTTAATTATCCATCTTCTTGACCTTACATTTTTACCGGCAAATTTGTCCCACATTTCATTTGAAAATTTTTGTACGTCGAAACTCTAAACTTGGCATGATTATACCTGCATACATTAAGTCGTGGGTCCTCCTGAATAAGGGTGGTGGTTTTGAAAATAATGCAATTTATACTTTTCCTGAACATGATGGACATCATTTTTGAAGATGATTTGGCTTTCATGAAAAATTGCATTATCTGCCCAGACTATTGGCTTTATCATAGCTGATTAAATTGCTAGTGGGTTAATGTTTCTTGTATTATAAATGAAATCGAGAATCGAAATTCTAAATGATATGAAATTTCGAGAAATATTCGACCAGTAAATCCTGTTGTTCCCGTTGCGAGGGATTGCGAGGGATTGCGAAAGCCAATGATGGACTGTTCTTGCTTAAAAGGTTGCAAAACAGCGGGGTTTTGGTCACGGTTTATTGGGTAGCACTAAGAACCGTGAGGGGCATGAATTGAATTAAATTGAAATTTTATTTTCACAAACGTACATACAGCATGACAACTAAAAGATAAGTAAAGAGGGCTCCCTCAGGAGAAGACTCATCGGGCTGGGTGCCGCGGAAAATTGTTGGTAATAATATTGTTCTGTCAACTACCCCTAATCAACTAAACTAACTAGCTATCCAACCAACTAGAACCCCCCCCCCCCCGAAAAAGTACAAACGGTGCATCACGATGATATACAGGAGTGTAATATTTACATTTACCCGTGTTCTATAGGTAATGCCTGATCTATCACAAATTGAAGATAGTAAGGGTGGTTTTCCACTGCATCCCATCCGTCCGATCCGATCCGTTGCGGTAATGGTTGCACTTCAATGTCCGTGTTCATACATTAATTAAAAAAAAAAAAAAAAAAAAAGAAAAAAAAGGTAGATTTCACTAGATCCGTTTTTCACTGCGTTTTTCTATCCATTTGTGGCAGCAATTCAGGTTTAGATGCTCTTTTTTATGGCTCTTTATTTGTGAAAATAATAGAATATATGTAACATTCAATGGTTATTATGACGAATGATGCGAATTCAGATCCCAAGCGTTGAAAAATCAAACAAATGGATGCCATGGCATCCGAAAAAGCAGCCAAAAAAACAAACAAACAAAAAGACAAAAACAAAACAAAAACAAAAACACCTCCCCCCCCAAAACCCCCCCCAAAACCCCCCCCAAAAAATAAAAAAAAAATAAAAAAAAAAGCATTGAGTTTTGATGGTTGGATTTCTGTTGTTTGATTATGAACGCAAAGGCAAGCGCAATGCATCGGATTGGATGCAGTGGAAAGCCACGTGACCATAAAACATAATGCGTATGAAAACATTAGGTATGCACAAATGCCCGTGTGATTTCCAGTTAGATTCACTAGATCAAAAAATGTTCGATGACAGTTACTGTACATGTGCTCTTAGAGAAATCAATATATTTGCTGATGTAAGATGCATAAAAATGTTAAGCTAGTTGAGCAGAAGTGAATAACTAGAAATAAAGATTTGCTTCACTGCAAATCTGTCTGGGTGCCTTCAAATTGAGACCAGTTTGAAATGCTACTTTGTCATTGTTCAACATAATCTAAGTGTCGTGTATTAGCCTAATTTTTATAAAGTAAAATACTACAACTTTGGTTCTTGGCTCATAGAATGTGGCCATGTTACACACGCATAAAATGAACTTTGAATGAAGCTAGTATCTATAATACTTTTGAAGCTATTCAACATTTTAATTTTGTGTATTTGCGTAATTTGCATAAATTGAAAGCCTACAACTTTGGTTTATGGTTCATTCAATAGGGCTTTGCCACAAACTCGTAAATTGAAATAGGAATTGCACCTCTATCTATAATAGTTTCGAAGCTATTCAAGATTTAGATTTTGCATGTTTACCCTGTTTACCCTCTTTGCATAAACTAAAGTCCTACAACTTTGGTTCATGGTTCATTGGATCCGGCTTTGCCACAAACCCATTAATTGAAGTTGAAATGGAATGTCTATTTGTAACAGTTTTGGAGATATTCAAATTTGCAACTTTTCAAGGCCCCTTATTAGCATAATTTGAAATTCTACTTAACTTATACTGTCCATTATATTGGCAGGTGTCACAAACCTATATATGCACATTGAACTTTTGAGTACCTGCAATATTTTTGAAGATATGGGGCTTTTACAATTTCAATGGCCCATAAATTTGCACACTTTTAAACATCATGACTATTCCAAATAAGATGCACAATTTCACTGGTTAGGTCAGTCAGCATAGCAAGTTTGGCGGTTTTCGGAATAATGGTGCTTGAGAAAATCTTCAGGCCAACTTGGTTGTGAAGAAGGAAAGAAAGAAAGAAATAAAGAAAGAAAATTCCAGTGTTTACTAATATAGTAAAACCCTTTCTAAACTGAGCACCCTTGGGACCAGAGAAAAGTCACCCATGGGACCAGAGAAAAGTGCCCACTCCTGAGAGGGTCATCCCTTCTAGGCAGTATGGATGAGTATGTGTAAACTACACTGTCTCAGTATTGGCTATGAACAACAGGCTTCATTTCGCTGGTTACAAGAAAACAAAGACACGAAAGTGTCCGCTGAGATGACACAAATTCTACCCTCCTTGGTCGCAGACTGAGCTCTGTATGTAGTCTATTTTTAACAGAGGGTACACTCAGGCTTGTTCTGCGTAGTAGTCCAGTCGCTCTTATCCCTCAGGGCTGATAAGCTCAGGAGACTAACATTGCCTCAGGCAAAAACAGGCCAGCTAGGATACCAATTTCGGTCATGGTGCATTGACAGGTCTGTTCTGCACTAGTGGAATCTATAGCCTGCCTGGTACATATATGGCAGCATGGAGTCAATCTGTTCCTGCATGAACAGAAAGATATACTCTGTGTTTTATTGAGAGCCTCATTACACAGTTGTTGGGAGTCCCCCCCCCCCCCCAATTTGCTACAAGACCCAAAGCTTCCAAAGCATACATCTAGCATGCATGGATAGAAAGTTGCCTGTAAGACAGGTTCAAGCTAATTAATTATGAAAACAAAATGGTTGCCTGGCACCATGGAGGTCAAGCAATAGGTCAGATACAGCAAGGAGTTCAAGGCCTGTATGTGGATTGGGAAGAAATTTGGTGAATTTAGCGTAAATTAAAATTCCCCAAGTTTTGTTTGTATGCTATTGGATTTGCCAGTTGTCTCAAACCTATATCTGTAAGTTAGAACTTAGTGTCTATCTCCAATAGTTCAGAAGATATGAAGCTTTTAAAATTTTAATTGCCCCTCATTTGCACAGTTGTAGTCATCCTGACTATTCCAAGTCAGTTGCCTAATTTCACTGGTAGTTCATTCACCATGGCAAGTTAGGTGGTTGTCGGAATAGTAGGGTCCGAGAAAAACTCTGGACAAATCTGGTCGTAAAGAAGGAAAAAAGAAAGAAAGAAAGAAAGAAAGAAAGAAAGAAAGAAGGAAAGAAAGAAAAAAGAATTCTTGGAAAAATAAAATGTCTGGGTTGGCACCCAGACATAACTAACAGATCTGTTGTGCTTCTTTATACACCCTTGAATTTCATTCATTTAGTTGGTATTAATATTATAGGTTTAAATATAGCATTTTTATGTCTGGGTACTAACCCAGACATTTTGTTTTTCCAAGAATTCTTTTTTCTTTCTTTCTTTCTTTCTTTCTTTCTTTCTTCTTTATGACCAAATTTGTTCGGAGTTTTTCTCGGACACTATTATTCCGAAAACCACCAAACTTGCCATTATGACTGAGCCACCAGTGAAAATAGGCACCTGACTTGGAAGAGTCATGATGTTTAAAATAATGCAAATTACGGGCAATTAAAATTTTGAAAGCTTTATATCTTCAAAAATAGTATAGATAGACACAAAGTTCTAATTTACACATATAGGTTTGAGACATCTGGCAAATCCAATAGCATGCAAAGAAAAGTTGGGGGATTTTAATGTATGCTAATTCAGTGAATTTCCCAAAAATCCACATTTTGACCGGGGCTTCTGCTGTACTGCATATTACAAGCCTCCATGGTGCTAGGCAACCATTTTGCATTCATAATACTTGAACCTGTCTCATAGGAACCCTTTAGCCATGCCTGCTAGGTGTATGGTTTGAAAGGTGTGGGTCTTATGGCAAATGGGAGGTGGGGGGGGGGACTCCCAACAACTGTGAAATGAGGTTCTCAATAAAATACAGAGAATCTCTTTCTGTTCATGCAAGAAACATATCTGCTCCATGTTCACACTAATGCAGGACAGGGCTGTTAGTACACCATGACTGAGACTGACCAGCAGTATTGTAGCTGGTAGCTGGTAGCTGGTCTGTTTTCGCCTAAGGCTAGGAGTCTGCTGGGCTTATCAGTCCCAAGGGATCAAAGGGACTGGACTTCTAGGCAGAACAAGCCCAGCAGAGTGTACCCTTTATTGAAATAGACTACATACAGAGCTTACAGCCATCAATGACTGTTTTCACAACTTGATGAATTCTGTAAAAGTGTGTGGATTTGAGTCATCTCACTGGACACTTTCATGTCTTTGTTTTCTTGTAACCAGTCAGATAAAGCTTGTTCTTCATAGCCAACACTGAGTCAGTATATAGTGCATGTCTCAGTTCACAGGTACATGTAAATTTATTTTTGTGACAGCATCTGTTTAAATTTGTTTATGTAATAAAGGAACAAAGACAGTTATGTATTGCATGTATACACATCCCTCTGAATTATAATATGTGAACACTGTACATGCACATATACTCATCAATACTCTCCAGAAAGGCTGACCCTCTCAGGAGTGGGCACTTTTCTTTGGTCACGAGGGTGCTCACTGTAGAGAGGTTTCACTGTACAGTGGTACCTGCAATTTAATACCATCCATAATGCCAGGCAAAAGTGGTCACAAAGGACAGGTGGTCTTTCATGTCAGATAAATTAACAAAGAAATTAAGGCTAGATGTCTTTCTCTTTCTTTCTGTCTTTCTTTCCTATTTTCTTTCTTTCTTTCCTTCCTTCCTTCTTTTTTTCTTCCTTCCTTCCTTTCTTTCTTTACGACCAAGTTGGTCCATAGTTTTTTTTTCAGACACTGTTTTTCCGGAAACCACCAAACTTGCCATGGTGACTCACATAACCAGTGAAGTTGTGCATCTCATTTGGAAAAGTCATGATCTTTAAAATTATGCAAATTTTAGAGACAACAAAAGTTTTAAAAGCCCCATATCTTCCAAACTAATGCAGATGGACTCAAAAGTTCAACGTGCATATGTACCTTTGTGACACTTGCCACTATGACTGACAGTATAGTTGTAGAATTTCAAATTATGCTAATAAGGGACATTGGGAAATTTGAAAGCTGAATATCGCCACAACTGTTGTACATAGAGATGCCATTCCAACTTCAATTTATAGGTTTGTGGCAAAGCCACATCCAATGAACCATGAACCAAAAACCAAGGACTAAGTTTTTTTTTGTTTTTTGTTTTTTTGCACTCATCTGGGTTTATCATTTTACCAAAGGTATCCCAGAGGTGTTAAACTGAGTTATTCCTTGAGTTAAATAGTTCTTTATAGTGTAATTTTTGTGCTTTCCTTTGTCTGTCTGTTAATGTGTTTCTATGGCGATCGTAAGTTAAGATGTGTTCGGTAGGGTTGTCCAATCTGCGTTGATACAAGTTGTTTTTACGTAGGATACACGTCCTCAGGTTTTGGAGTCGCCTACGTTTTGTCTTTACCTCTTTTGTCAGATAAATTTGTTATGGGGGAATTTTTATCAAATAATTTAACAAGAAGAAACGAAAATGTCACAATTTTTATCAGTTGATTTCCCTGCAAATTCTTCATTTCAGTTTATTTCTGATAAGTCTGCCTGCAAGTTACATAGATTTCTGTCATTGAAAATGCGTATTAATGGCCTATTTTGAGTAGTCTCTTTTGAAGGTGTGCCTCGTAGGAGGGAATTGGGTAAATGGTCAGTGATATCGGTTAGAAAATTTCCGGCTGTAATGTTGTCATTAATCTCTTTTACTGTAAGCTTTATGTACATATGATCAATTCACGTGGCAGAAGTTTCTGTAATTCTTGTTGGAAGTGTTACACAAGGGGTATAGTTGTTCACTATTAGGTTGTTGAAGTAAGCTTTGCTATTATTATGGTATATGTGTCATAGATTGATATTACGATCTCCGACTATTATTACATTTTTTGTTTCATGGTTTACATGATGGAAGAAATTTTCTAAATCACATTGAAAATGTTTTATGTAACATTTGTTTGGGTGCCTGTATATTACAAATACAGCATATTTTGATTCAGGGCTTGTACACCGTTCAGCATTGTTTCATTTCCTTCAATGCTGAAATGTCAAACTTGCATTTTATAGCTTCATTATATAATTTCAACTTATGACTGATTTTTTCAGTAGGCTTCTGATATTCTGGTGAAACAAAGACAATTTGTATCTCCTATTTTTGATCAAATCATTAAACTGACACTCATTCACACAGGAGCATCAAAAACCTTCTGAGAATTCCTTGGGAATAGTCTCTCTCATGTGTCTCGCGTAATAATTTTCATCCGTCAAATTTTTCAACTCACTATGAGTGTTTTTCAAACAAGAGTTCAAGTCAAAGTCCGTAATGTTTTTAAATGAAAAAAAAATGTTCACATTATCCAGCATTAAGGAGCATTCGTATGGGGAGGCAGAGTTGTGTACATTGTCACTGTGACAGCTAAATGACAGCACCAAGAAAGCATGGAAATATAAATCCAGCTTAAAACACTTGTACTCAGTAAGTTATGTAGTCCGCTGAAGTAGACGTATGTAAGTTGTAAGTATTGCACCATCGATGCCATAATAAGTAAGCAATGAAGTACGATCACAAAATTATCATAAAGCATTATGACTGTAGCCATTGTGGGCATAGGTCCGACCAGGTCATACAAATTCCCAGTCACTGTTTTGAGTACTGAGAGTTTATTGTCGGTGAATAACACTATCCATGTCCTCACTGCAGTTGATCTGTTTCACAGCATCTCCGCAACGAACACATATTTTGCCATCATGTGACCATAGTTGACAGAAAGGCGGATGCCGGAATTGCCTGGTTGCGAGATGCTGTCTGCACCTGCCATACAGTTCTGTATTCTTTCTTGTCAATGACTCTGTCAGATAAATATTTGTGCTTTTCAGCTTGGCTCCTTGTCTATCGATCCTGTCTTTGGCGATATGAGCAGTGAATCTGACAATTAATAGCTTTGTTCTGCTATCTGTTGATGGCTAGCGGTGAATGTTACCTAGCCCCCAGTCTTGGGTCGGTGTGCCTGGCATATGTTGTCTTACAGAGATCGTGAATACCTGCTAATCAGATTGGCCGTTGTGTTCCTCCAGGCCCTGTACGATCATACTATTTTTCCGTCCATACTGTTCAATGTCATTCAGGTCCAGTTTAGCTGCTGAAGCTCTTGGCTCATTGCCTGTATTTGGCTTTTTTGCGTTGCAGTGTCGTTCTGCGCTTCTTTGGGATCCTTTTTCACTTCACCTTTCTCCAGGTTGGCGGGGTGCAGTTCAGATTGAAGAGCCTCTATTTAGGTTTCAAACTTCTTCTTCATACTATCACCGAGTCTCGGTACCAACTGTTCCAATGATTTCTGTTGTGCGTCTACAATAAAGCGGAAGATTTGCTCTTGGCATGGTACAGAAATTAATTTAGCAAACCATCGCCTGGAAAACAAATCTGCAAATTTATATGGCTTTGTAGGCAGAGAGATAAGAAGATCGGCTGCAGTTTTGTGTTGACAAAAAGTGCTTAAAAATCTGTTGTTTTTTTCCCTTGGAACAACGCGGTTGTATGTGCAGGGCCGAGAAAGCCTTCATACCTTTCCATGTTTAAACTGTCCACAACGAGTGGGTAGCGGTGCAAGCGGCGCGCCAGTGAGACGCATCGAAAAACTTCATGGGCCTGTGGTGCCAGGGATATTGTCATACCGGGCGTCCGTCTATTGGTTTTTCGCCTTTCCATTCACGTGGACGGAATTAACGCGACATCCAAAATGCACTGAACACAATACAATCGTTTCGTGTTTAGTCAGCAACGTACTTCACAATGGGCATAAAATCTCTCTCTCTCTCTCTCTCTCTCTCTCTCTCTCTCTCTCTCTCTCTCTCTCTCTCTCTCTCTCTCTCTCTCTCTCTCTTTCTCTCTCTCTCTCTCTCTCTCATCTCTCTCTCTCTCTCTCTCTCTCTCTCTCCCTCCCTTCCTCCTCCTTTTTCTACTTCTTGTTTACCAGTAATATTATACGACAATTTTCTTGGACACTACTACATTTTAGACATTCCACACATGGTATGATTATAGGTCCATAATGGGGAGTCGTGCCTATTTACAAAGACGGTTGAGTGCATTTAAAATTATACAAATGAGAGGCCTTTGAAATTTTAAATCTTAAATATCTTCAAAAGTATTATCGGTAGAGATGCCATTCTAACTTTTATCTGTAGGTTTGTGCTGTAGGTGCATCCAATGAACCACAAATTAAAGTTCTAGAATTTGTATTTATGCTGTTTAGAGTGCTTGAAAAGTTTAAATGTTGAATATCTCGAGGTCTTTTTCAGGTAGAGAAGCCATTCCAACTTCAATTTACAGGTTTTGCTGCAGGCGCACGCAATAAATCACAAACAAAAGTTGTAGAATTTTTAATTCATGCTAATTCATGCCAGTTGTTAAGTTTTAATGTTGAATATCTTAAAACTATTATGTGTAGTGGTGTCATTCCCATCTAATTTACAGGTTTGTGCTGAAGGCGCATCTGATAAGCCACCAACAGAAGCCGTTGCATAAATATTCATGCAAGTTTTGGAGGCATACAGATTTGATTTCAAGCAAAACTTCTTTTCTAGTTCTATTTGCTTTTTTATGAATCTCTACACACAGAATGTTTTCTGACCTAAGACATGGCGTTAAGACCTTATCTCGACACTGATTGGCAGATAACTAACCACAATATTTACCAAAGATGTACAGAAGCTGATAGATGCCAGCTTCCACAGTTGGAAATATAATTTAAAATATTTTATTTGGAGACCTTCTGCACAGGACCCAATATGACAACATGACCGAAATAATTGAAGCAGGATATATTAAATTATGAATAGATTCATCAGATTAATGACTGTGTAGGATACTGGACTTTGATTGGGCCATCTGACGAAACTGTAGCTTTGAAAACTAGTATCTGCGACGGCGGTTAAAATGTCTAAAATGATAATGTTTGATAATGTGAACCCTAGATTTACGATAATTATTAAATTTGTCTTTCATACGGCTGTATGTATGTCCTTTTGATGATGTGAGCTTGCATGTGATTTTGCTTTAGCCCTTGATATTGAAATTTATACACATGATTGAAAATAGTCCTTATGAATGCATTGAGAAACTTTACATAGCTACCAATATAAGTACTTTACACTATACCATTTTAATGCCACATCGAAAACATCCATAAATTCCGATTGCGACCAGTTGAGTGGATGATGTTTCCTGAATATGACGAGGGAGTGCCAGGCGTCATATTTAAAGGCATTCGATGCAGTAAATGAATGTTGAGATTCAATTCTTCCAAACACATCTTCTGCTGTCAACCTGTTAGTATTACAAAAAGTATATATAAGTACACAGATACACACACTCGCGCGCGCATATCATATATATACATATATTTAGACATATAATATATGTATATGTATATATATATATATATATATATATATATATATATAATATATATATATATATATATATATATATATATATATATATATATATATATATGTGTGTGTGTGTGTGTGTGTGTGTGTGTGTGTGTGGAGCAACTCCCCACTTCCCTCAAATGTTCCCGCACGGCAGGTGAGTTAATATTCTTGAAAGCATATTTATTCATGGGTTGCACAATTTTTTTTCTGGTAAATTAACAAAATATATTTCGTTTGGCATGTCAGGATGTAACCTTATTTTCTTGTCAGAAACGCATATAATAGTTTTCCACACATCGGGGACTTAAATTACACAAAATATCAACAAATGGCGGGTTGATTACCGGTACTGTATATATGTACACGAAGTGTGTAATATTTATGATCCATGACATTCGTTTGTCAGCACGTTTTTATTTTATTTTATCTTTTTTTTTTTGCCTGTAGTATGTATGAGGTTGAAAACTCATTCCCTCCCCAGGTGTCTCCAGATAAACTATGTGACTATAACAGTTATCTGGTCATCTGATCTAGAATATTGATCTGCATTTTGATACAACATAAAATGTTTTGCTGAAAGGTGTTAAAAGTTATGGTCTTGTACGTAGCAAAGTTTTCCCATTATGTGGCCTCAAATGATTGGTCAGATTACATTGTCCTTCATTTGGTTCCCTCATCAGACCAGTCAGCTGGGTGTACAGGTGGGTGTGCAGTGGTCGACTGTCGTGCGTCCATCCATCAACATTTTTCACGTTTGGTGAAAATACACCTTTTCAGAGTCCCAGGTTACTTTGTTCAACAGGTGATGCTTGGGTGATGTTGTTTATGTGAAATTACTACCACCACTACTACGATCATAGTTGGTGAAGTATGTTACTATGTTGTTCTTTGCTGACTTTTTGGTTTAAACATATTTTATTAAAGCAATTAGGAAACAGGGCGGTGCCCTATATCAATCCTTCTTGCACACATAACAGAGAAATTAGAGAAGACGATTGACAACACTTAGGATTGATGCAAAGAAAAACGCTACAGTAACAATGACAGATAGGGTGGCAAGCCACACGACTGGAAGAATAACACAGCACGATGCGTGTTCACAGATAGAGAGAGGGTGGTTGGAGTTGGTCCTCTAATTATGTAACCATGTACTTGCATATAACATTAAATAAATATCACATATAATCAGGTGTCAAATCTAGCTGTTTTAATAATATATGTATGAACAGCTTTAAAAATATCTTCATTTTCTTTGAAAGTACAGTTTTTAGACCCAAATAAAAGTGTTTCGACAGTGAAAGATGCGAGAGGCAAGACAGAATTTTGAAGTTCGTCACGATGAATTTTATATTTCATACACTCACAAAAATAATGAAACGCGTCCTCGTTCGCCGTGCCACAGGCACACCCCGGAGAGTCCACAACACCGTTATTGAACAAATCTGACCGAAGTATACTACATTTCATTCGCAAGCGTGCGTGAAAGACTGTCACTCTCCTCTCCCCCAAATAATACAATTTATTACATTTCTTTGTGTTCTTATTGAGCCTGGATTTGAACTCATCAACATTTTCAGAATTTCGTACATGAATAGGTAGACTGTTCCAGAGTTTGACTGTGGATGGGAAGAAGATACATCAAAGAGATTGGTTCGAGTGCGTACTGAAGAAAAATTCCGATTTGATCGTACTTCATAACAATTTCTATCATGAACATAGTTCGGGAGTAGATTTTGTAAATAAAAAGGAGCCAATCCATGCACAATTTTGTAGAATAAGATTAATTTACTTTTGGTTCGACGTACCGATAATTTTTCTAAACCTGCCTCTTCATAAATTAGTTGGTGATTGGTACCTCTAGTTGCACCTGTTATAACTCGTGCTGCTGCTAGCTGCACATTCTCTAATCGTTCAGATTCCGATGATGTACATCCATCCCAGACAGCAGATCCATATTCAAGAATTGGGCGAATGAAAGAGAGATACAAGATTTCTAGGGATTTTCTACTGAGACGCATTTGTAAATGTTTCAAAATATTAACTATTTTCATACCTTTATTAATAATTTCGTTTATGTGACTGGACCATGTCAGATCTGATCGTAATATGAGTCCAAGATGTTTGTGTTCAGTTTCGTTTTGCAAAGTTTGATCCATGAATACAAGATCTGGGTGTGTTCTAGATATTCTCTTTCTCGAAATGATCATAGATTTTGTCTTTGAAGGATTGAATACAACCAGCCACTGTTCAGCCCAAGTCTCGATTTCCTGCAGATCAGAGTTAAGAGAAGCCGCTGCTCCAACAGGCTCATTTACAGTTATAAATAAAGTGGTATCATCTGCAAATAATCGTATGGGTGATCGTACTACATTTACAATATCATTTATGAAAATTAAAAACAATAAAGGACCCAAAACAGAGCCCTGGGGGACACCTGCCTCGACTCGGCCCCAAGAAGAAGTGCCACCCTGGATAACAACTCTTTGAAGACGGTTACTTAGGTAGTCGTTAAGCCACATTAATAATGGCCCAGTGATCCCAGCCTTTTCCAATTTATGTAACAGCCCAGGATGATACACTCTGTCAAAAGCTTTAGAGATGTCGCAGAATACTATTCTGACCTCTTTTTGCAAATCAACAGCTTGACAAAAATGATTGTATAAGAATAACAATTGGTTGACAGTATTGTCACCAGGTGTGAAACCGGACTGACAGTCGGAAATCGCCTGTTTGTCACGGAAGAAGTTAAAAACATGTTTGAAAATGACTCGTTCAAAGACTTTGGAAACACAGCTTAAAAGGGAGATAGGTCTGTAATTGCTACAGTCATTGGGGGATCCTTTTTCAAAATCGGAACAACGTTGGCCTTTTTCCACTCACTGGGAAAGGATCTTTTTGACAGTGAGTTGTTGAAAATTCTAGTAAGCGGCTCGGAAATTGCAGGAGCAGCTTTCTTAAGAAGACGTGCACTGATTCCATCTGACCCATTGGCCTTTGTAGTATCTAGGGATTTTAGAATGAAAAATACTTCGTTACTTCTGACTGAAATAAAACTTAAAAAATCAGAGGGAGGTTGAAACCCCTGGTTGATAACTATGTGATACATTGTAACAGTCATAGAAGTACTAGAGCTGTATTTTGCTGTTATGCAAGCTTTGAAATCAGAATCATACTGAAGATTTATTTGTAAATACTGTTTAAAAAAAAAAGAAAAAACAAACAAAAACAATGAATCACTGTTCCTAGTTTTATGAGTAATGCCTAAGTTGGCCAGTTACATGAATCCTTCCATTCGCCAGTGATGGGACCGTATTTAGCAACAGCAGCCGCTTTTTCTTGCCAAACCTATCCTAAACATCGTCGTATTTGACAAATCAAAGTCACTTTCCACAAAGTGTTCGCTACATAGGTTAGATTGGTTCCCAGGACCTTGTCACTTGTTCCTGTAAATCTTAAGTGTGCGGGGTCCACGCTCTTCGTAATTTCAGGTCATGGGGGGTGGGGGGGGGGTGGGGGGGGTGTAAGCAAGCTGTAGAACTTGAATCGCTACAATTAACAGCAACACACCAACCCATCCTGGGCGGGAAGGTCCTATAGTGCCCCCTCTTGTCAGAAGTACACAATCCTGTTGATAAAGGGTGAATAAATTATATTTAAACCAAGTGACACTTGACAGCCATGGCTTGCTAGCATGGTCGGAGTCTTCCCTGTCAGCCAGGGGTGTTGCGTTTGTGACGTCACAAGCCTTTCGCGCCTTTTGGGTGTCGGAAATGAACGGAAAGCTACGATTGAAGGCGCAGTGAGTTTTTCAAATAAAAATGTGAATAAAAGTATTATTTTCACATCCAATTTTTAAATCGCACTGTATGGCGAGAACAACCCAAAAGTCACCCATGTATCAAATTTAAGCATGGTCACTCAAGAGGACCTTTAAGCTGTGGGCAAAAATGGACTCGATTTCAGCGGTTGAGGTCATTTTGAAGCCATACTAAATTTGTCTATCAAGAGTAACCAAGGTAGGTACAGGAAAAACTGGGAGTCCTGTATCTTGTATTTATTCATTAAAACACAGGGCAAATTGTGAGTTGTGAGAAACCTTCTAGACTGGTTTGATCAATTTGAAATGATGGAGCGTCTTATTCAGAGAAAACGGATATTTCGTCCCTGAAATCACTCATTTGTCATGTGTGACTGTGTGTACTTTCGTCAAAGATTTCGACTTGATAAGGACACTGTGCATATGCTTACAGTTTCACTAGAACACAGGCTGGTCAGTGCATAGAGTAGAAATAAAACATACTTTCCACCACTGATGCAAGTTCTTGTGACTTGACGTTTCCATGCCACAGGAAGTTAATTTTCCAGGTGGATGCAGGCTTGCTAGGTATCAGTATTGCTTCTGTTAACAGAATTGTGAAGCGTGTTTCATGTGAAATAGGCCGCCTTGAACAAACCCCAATATGTAATTTTTTTTCTGAGATGTCACTCAAAGGAAGTGTGGCTGGACCATCACCAGTCTCTTGCCGGAGCCTCCTCTGTACGGCAACATCCGTTTTTGTCCGCTTTTTCATATTTCTCCAGCTGTTTTTCGACTGTGCTTTTCTGACTACCCCCATGTCGGCTGTTAAATTTTGTTGTAAATCCTATACCAGGCCGCTTCTTTTTTCGCCACCATGGAACCGTTATTTTTAGCTTTTGCTTCCAACAATTCCAATATATTCCTCTACTAGTTCAATTAAAATGTTTTTCTCTAAATCAGAAAAAAATGGACTTCACCTTTTTTTCTTGCCCATGTTTGACACGATTCCTGTGGCAACGAATGATATTTTTTTCTATCACCACTCCAATTATGAACTCACCAACAAAGTGACAAACGTCTATGCTCCAGCAAGGTGAGTTACACAATAATACAAACTGAAACTAAAAAAGAAGATTTGCTTCACAGCAAATCTGTCTGGATGCCTTCAAAATGAGAACAGTTTGAAATGATACACTTTGCCATTGTTCAACATAATCTAAATTTTGTGTATTAGCCTAATTTTTTATAAATTAAAATGCTCAGCTTTGGTTCTTGGTTCAAGGGACGTGGCCATGTCCCAAACTTATAAAGTGATGTTTGAATGAAACTACTATCTATAATAGTTTTGAAGATTTTCAACATTTTAATTTTGTGTATTTGCCTAATTTGCATGAATTATATGCCTAGAAGAACTTTGGTTTATTTTCATTGGATGGGGCTATGCCACAAACCTATAAATTGAAGTAGGAATGGCACCTCTATAATAGTTTTGAAGCTATTAAAGATTTACATTTTGCATATTCACCTAATTTGCATAAATTAAAATCCTACAACTTTTATTCCTGGTTCATTGGATGCGGCTTTGCCACAAACCTACAAATTGAAGTTGGAATGGCATATCTATGTACAATAGTTTTGTAGATATTAAACTATTAGATTTTTCAATGCCCCTTATTAGCTTAATTTGGAATTCTACAACTATACTGTCCATTATAGTGGCAAGTGTCACAAAGGTATATATGCACATTGAAATTTTCAGTCCATACAGGTCATACAGCAGGCAGCTGAAAGCCTGCATGTGGATTGGGGAGAAATTTGGTGAATTTAGCATGCATTAAAATTCCCAAAGTTTTGTTCGTGTGCTATTGGATTTGCCATGTAGTTGTCTCAAACCTGTATGTGTAAGTCAGAACTTTGTGTCTATCTGCAATAGTTTGGAAGATATGGTGCTTTTAAGTGCCCCTAATTTGCATAATGTTAAACATCATGACTATTCCAAATCAGGTGCCTAATTTCACTGGTAGGTCAGTCACCATTGCAAGTTTGATGGTTTTCGGAATAGTAGGGTCCGAGAAAAACTCCGGACAAATCTGGTCGTAAAGAAAGAAAGAAAGAAAGAAAGAAAGAAAGAAAGAAAGAAAGAAAGAAAGAAAGAAAGAAAGAAAGAAAGAAAGAAAGAAAGAAAGAAAGAAAGAAAGAAAGAAAGAAAGAAAAAAGAATTCTTGGAAAAACAAAATGTCTGGGTTGGCACCCAGACATAATGACCATGCTACACACCCAGTTCACCTGCACTGTGCACTAACTCGAGTCACAAAGCCAGGACTCGACCCTGACCTCTGAAAATGAAACCACTGTCATTTGATACAGGGTCACAAGCCAAGGTCACCTGTTTTTTAACTGTCCACAAGTTGTCAACATGACCGCAGCTCTCGTGGCAAGGACTTTGTAAACTGGGCATTAGTGTCGGGTGTTTCGGAATTCGGAATCCAAAAGCAAGCAAAAGGGAAATTTAGTGCGAAATGCGAGACATTATATTTCATTCTGTATGATTTTCTTTACTGCTGTATGAGCAATATTCATCACCCCGGAAACTAAACTATGTTTATTCAACAATATATATATATATATATATATATATATATATATATATATATATATATATATATATATATATATATTATACATGCGTGTATGTCTGTAAGTACGTGTGTGAGTGTGTATGTATGCGTATGAACAGCCTGACAGGCACTAATCGCTTTCAAGTTTTACTTACTTTCGATAATTACAAAAGTCACAGTCTCTTTTGCTTTCACGGGTTCGGTTCTCAACACTGCAACAAAATAAAATAACATTACGCAAATATTATGGAACGATCGGATGTATTTGCTCCTCGGTATTTGCATTTTTATTTCTAGCTCAACTTTATAATTTTCAGTAAACAATTCAATGCAATGATTGTTCTATTTTTTGTTTTTCTTAGTATAGAAGGTGAGAGTACAGTTTTTTTTTTTTTTTGAAAAAAACCCACACATATCTTTTTGCCCCAAAGTATGGTAATTTTCTTTGACATCTCCATGCAGGTATGGCTGAGTTGCACCTTTGGATTTATTCGCTGTTTGTTTATTTGCACACAATATACACGAGGCAGAAAATATTTTTGGAAAACACCTGAGCATTTATGATACAAAATGTGCTTATACAGTAGATGCAAGTTATGCTTGGTGCCAGAAACACCTACTCGCTTTTTTCGGCTATTCTTAACCTGATTTTTTTCTGGATAAATTTATCACTTAAGGATAGCTGTATTACCAGAAAAGCTGGAGCACAGTCTGGAAGATCAAGTTGATCATGCCTCTAGTAGGAAGGTACGTAGTTTACCCATTAATTATAGCTGTATTACCCGAAAAACGTGGGAAATACAGACTGAAGGATAAGCTCTTCCATGTCGTCCAGTAGAAAGTAATGTAATACATTCCAACGTCATTTTTGTAGTTATTTTCTTTTTTTGGGAAATTGATTCTATCGATTGCTTGCGCATGATACAACTTTAAAAAGATGTTTTCCCTGTCATTTCAAACGTGAAGCTATAAATACTGGGTGCAAAATAAAACTAGCCACGCCGAGAAAACGGTTCACTGGACGGCCCTCGGTCCCATGCAGTATGACTCATCGTTCTTGACACTGGAGTCATTCTGATTTTTCTGTCCATAATTTCAATTTTACAGCTTTAATTACCGGATTAAAAAAACTGGCCAAGTTAAGAATACTTATGAAAAGCAGGTTTAACATTTTATCCGAATTTTAGCTATCTATAAATCAATTTTAAGTACTGCGAATGACATATATCTAAGAATCATTTATAGATATGAAAAAATGAATTATACCTATTCATAACTGCTTTCGTATGTCTAAAATTCAATTTTAAATATCGGAAATTCTAATTATAAAGATCTATAATTCCTTTTCAGATATCGGTAGTTCCCCAACCTCATAGATATCTAAGATTAAATTATAAATATGCCCTACTGTGAATATGTATAGTCCCTAGTTAGGTTGCCTGATTCCTCGCCTACCTCTCACTCGTGATGGTATTGGAAAATGCCAGTATAATGTACAACAATATCAGTGCATCCCTTTCTGATGTGTAAAGCAGAGAAAGCAATTTTAATGATAATCATCTCTTCCTAAAATTTCATGTTGACTTTTGTGTGATTGCATGATGAGGTTTGGTTGGCAGTCACGTGAGACTGGTATGTACAAGCTTGATTTGTCTTCAATTTTTGACATTATAAATGACACCAGGTGCCAAAAGAATTGGTGCAATATATCACTTTTCATCAAAATGTGGATATTTCATCTTAACATATAAGTTAAATATATTTCTGTGGCGTTATATTGTCTATGGGGACCTGCCCCTCTTGCTGAATGGACAAACACACGAAGTAGGGGCAAGGAACCGGCGTTGCTCCCATCAGAGATTATGGGGAGTAGTCCATGTCACGTTGCAATAGCGGCCATCTTTAAAAATATCTTAACTTGATTTTTAGATATCTAAAAATATGACTGAATTATGTATATATATATATATATGTATATATATATATATATATATATATATATATATATATATATATATATATATATATATATATATTTATATATATATAAATGATTTATGCATGTCTTAAGTTCGAATTATATATATATTTATAAATAACTTTTAGATATCTTTGAATAGGGTGAATTATGGACATCTTAAAAATCAATTTGAGATATCTAAAAATCATTGATATCGATAAACCAATTTAGATGTCTGTAAATCATTTTCAGATATCTATAATTCCGCTATCTCCTTAGACATTTACAAATCAATTTTATATCTCTTGAAATATGGCCATCGTTCAACTCAAAACTGGATCGTACCTAGATATTTATAGATATCTACATAGATGGCCATCGTTTTTCAACGTGAAATATTGTAATGAACTGGTGTGATCCTAGATGCTACTGACCGGAATATACAAGACGGGAGTATGAATTATTTTCAGAGTATTCTAATTCGGCCATCTTTACAGATATCTATCAATCAATTTTAGATATCTTTAAAGCTGGCCGAATTATAGATAGCTAGAAATGAATTATAGATAATCTATTAATGATTTTAACACACACACACATACAGATATATATATATATATATATATATATATACATATGTATATATTGTGTGTGTGCGTGTATGTTTAAAACTGAAAATGAGATATCTTTAATTTGGCAATTTAAGGATATCTAAAATTGGTTTATATATATATATATATATATATATATATATATATATATATATATATATATATATATATATATATATATATATATATATATATAATTCGAATTCACATATATAAAATTCAGATTAAAAGTTTGAACGGCTTGCCATAAGTACTGTTCACGTGACTGATACAGGGACGAGGACAGTGAAGTGAATAGTATCCTGGACTTTGTCCGTTTTTAATCATATTTACATATAACGCATTTGCAGTGACATTGTTAAGTTGTGCCATGTAGGTAGACATTTATCACTCACAATTCCCGGTCTCCGGTTGTCTTTTTGATAGGTCGCATTGCTCGTAACGGGTTGATCAATGTGTGTTCATGTGTTAACTTATTGTAGATGAACAGGATCCTCTGCAATACAAGGCCAACCGATATATTTGAAGTTATTGTGTTGTAATCCTAAAACATACATTAAAATAATGAATTCTATAACTCCTGACTGCTAAATATAGCAAATGTGCTCCTGGCAAATGTAATGCACAGGTCCGCAATACATATAGTTGGAAAACTACTCCGGTTTGATAGGGACACATTGTGCGGTTGTTTGTAAGGTCCGTCAGCACGACTGATGTACTCCCTCATGATACTTGTCAACTGGGCCACTTTCAGTTGTCTGGGCAACCAGTGGATTCACATGGTGGATTAAAGAAAATCTGTCCATTGAAATTGATTTGCTGATTAAATTCAATTAACATGAAAGGAGAATATCAGGGGGGACTGCAATGAAAATGGAGGATTGGTCTTTGCAGTAATTTATCAAAGTAGTTGTAACAATGGGAGAATTTTCTGTCTTCTTTTGTTTATCCAAGCCTGGGACAGAATTGAAAAAACTTAAAAAAAAAAAAATTAAATAAGTATCGTACCCATTAATATACACGAGTTTGGGCTAAGTGGATCTTACCCACATGCAAAACCTCACAATTGTAAATTCACACAGATATGAAAACATAAAATGGATAATATCAAAATGTTGTATTTTTATCACATACAAAAGGCAAGGCAAACATAGGCCTGCACGAGTGAAGCCAAGCATTTACAAGTTCAAAACGTTCAATTTTATTTTTTATCAACTTGCAATTCAGTTATAAACATGCCTGTATTATACAATTTCCATTGAAAATATGATTCAAAACTGTGATGGAGCCAGCGATATAAAATTCGAGATAATGCCTGTGGTATCTGCATCATTGTAGAATACCTGCAAGCTGTAATGTGAAAACCAACAACATTATTATAAACTAAATTGGTTGGGATAATTAATTGAGGTATGGGCAACATTGTCGAAAGACCTAAACACGAATACCTACCTCCCTTTTAGGTCATCAAGAACAGCATGTCCTGGAACATGACTGACGAGGGCCCTGTAATTAACCTTACGATTCGAGAATCTGGCGTAAGCTTCGGTTGCCATACGTTAAATGGCTTAGAAAACCAGCGGAAAGCACAGAATATTACGGTCTAAATATGATATTCAAATTATTACCACTGCTGAAAAACGTGAAGCTGGATACTTTTGACAAAAGAGGCTATTTGAAATATCCGAGTCATTTTGAAGTACTCTGTTCAGAATATTTCATGACTACGCACAGGACCATCATAATCACGCAGCTGTACCAGCATCAACAGATGACTTACGAGGGGAAGCTGTAGAACAGCATTGTGAAATGCAAAATGTAACCTGCATGTAAAAGCTTGAAAGCTGGTAAAGTTAATCAGTGTTAATGGTGAGTCTGGAAGATAACTGTCGTTGGCCGGTCAACTGATAAGGGAGGACTTTGATACTGTTATAAAATACAGATGCCCTGAATATTGTAATTTGTATTGTGAAATTGGAAAGGATTAAGCTGCACATCTCCAAGCGTCTTCACCAGGAGAGCCTAGTCATATCTATCTATCTATCTATCTATCTGTCTATCTATCTATCTATCTATCTATCTATCTATCTATCTATCTATCTATCTATCTATCTATCTATCTATCTATCTATCTATCTATCTATCTATCTATCTATCTGTCTGTCTGTCTCTCTAGTCTGTCTGTCTGTCTCTCTAGTCTGTCTATCTGTCTGTCTGTCTATCTGTCTGTCTGTTTGTCTGTCTGTCTGTCTGTCTGTATAGGTAGGTCGGTAGGAATGTAATTGCAGTTTACATGTCATTCTCATCCTGAAAACAGATACTCTTACAATTCATATTGTCAAGTTTTAACTCTTCCAGTGACAAGTTGTGACCAGTTAAACAGCTTCCTAGGCCCCTTTTGGGGGTGTATTGTGCCTAAAGTGCGCCGAAGAAAGATGTGGACATGGGCCATTCTCATGGTTTCTGCAACTGAACACATGTTTGTACTTGAAAGAAAGGTCGCTTTGGAATGAACTTGAATCTAGCATTGTTGTGCCAATGCATATAGCACCACACGTTTTGCCGAATTTGCTTGTGAAAGGGTTAAGTTAAAACAGAGATGCACCTGGCAAACAACTTCAAGTCTCCAGCTGCTAGTCTGTATAAAAAGATATAATTTTAAATTCAAATCCCGTGTTTATAAATTAATACGACGAGAAATATATCAGATGCAAAGGACATTGCTTACTGCGTGGACCTTACAAAGAAAGATCTAGTCCACATATAAAATCGTTTTTGTTGAATAGATGTGATTTAAATGACCCTCACTCCGGTGATACCTTTACAGCATTGCATTTTTGTACTACACAGGGTTATAGTAGACTTTATATAAAATAAAATAAAAATAAAAATGTATCTAAAATAAAATAAAATAAAAAATAATAAAACAAATGAAAACAAAATGGCAACACGGACGCCAAACTATAATATAGGACAAGAACGGGCTTAATCTGACAAAAAGTAAATTGTATTTAACACGATATCAAAAAGCAGAATATAAATTTACTGTTGTTGTCTTGTGACAATGATGATGATGATGATGATGATGATGATGATGATGATGATGATGATGATGATGATGATGATGATGATGATGATGATGATAGTTTATCTCAACCCCAGGAATCGGGGAAAAGCATTCATACATCCAGATAATTACAAAATGTGATTAACAGCTGGTATATAATGTAACACAGGCAAATATACAGGCCAGCGCTCTCACACAGAGGGCCGTTTCCCTTAGGTGGTTCGTGTAAACAGTGTAATGGGGAAGGTACACATGTTCAGACAGGAAAGAAAATGAATAAAAAATACTTCAATGAAGTAGGATTTTTGCTTTAAAAGATTAAAAAGCTCTGACCGAAAGGGATGCCAGTAAGTGTTGGCTACTCCAGGGTTTAACAAAATTCACATTATTATTTTTTTCCTCTGGGCGCCATGCATCCAAACTCGCGAAAGAAAACTGTTGACGCAATAAACTATCTATGCCCACTTGAATCACGTTCACACTGGTTGTTCACAATTTAAACTGTAAATATTTACACTACATCCTCACAATTATGAACGCGACGCTTTGTAAACAAAACGGACAAGAGATGATTCATTTGCAAATTGGGCGCGCGTTTGTTGCCAGTGTATTAGTACGGGTGCTCGTTTGCTTGGTATTTCCTAATCACACACCGACCCTTTACCTCCTGCACTGTCAAGTTCTGACTGTGTCAACAGGTTTCCTTGGCGAGTTTGGATGCATTGCGCCCAAAGCTCAGCGACCTAAACTGTTAAGCCAGACCTTTGTTGTGTGTGCAGCTGCAGTCATGATGACAGAGGACTGTCACACAATGCCAATGTAGTCATCCAAGGCAACATCGACTTTGTTCAAATGCGCAATGATAGAGTTAACACAACGTCAGCCAACAGTTTACTTATCAGGTCTCCGGACCACTCCCTTCATTTGTGTGAGTTTTACCTGTTTCTTAACTTGCTGTAGGAGCTTCTTGTTGTGACCGAGCCATTGTAGAACTCTCTTTTCGAAAGCCTTCTTCACTATCACCTGGCTTGCCTCTACAGTAACACTGTAGATAGTCTCAAACTTTCTATGAAGTTGCCTAAAACAGAAGAAAAAATTCATTCATAATCACATTGCAACTTTCTACACAATGCTGCCTTACAAATATTTCACCTAGATTTTTTATAATGGTGCCCAGGATGATCCTGATGGCCTTGAGGGTTGACCCAGGTCGGTAATCTGCCATTAATTTTTCAACGAAATACCTATGTGGTAAAAATAGTTTGCCTAGAGTGATAGCCCATGAACGGACCTGAGCACCTTCTAAAGTAGTATGTATACACAGCTAAAATATTTATGGAGACTGCGGTTGATAGCCTGCCTTGGAAAAGTCCTTCCTTCAGCCTATTCTTTCCCAAAATCGCGGTAAAAATTAAATGTGGTGATGTAACATGGGTGCGCTGCAAGTGCATTGTTCGTAGCGCAAACAGACGGTGGGTCGGGAGGTAAGCCCTTGGTTCCAGTTGCTAACAGTTATTGAGAACCGCCTGGTGGCGCTGCAGTCATTGGAACCCCGACATCAGGGGAATCGGCCAGATTTACTTCAAACTTGGTGGGGATGTATCTTGGGTAGGTCTCTACCAAGTTTGTTCAAATAGTCACGCTCCAGTGATTTTTGGATTCTTTATAATTTTTTTTTTGGGGGGGAGGGGGGTCTTTTTGGGGGGTAAATCTTGAAAAAATATTCTCCGAAACCGCTCACCCAATTGCTTTCATATCACACAGGAGCACTTCTAGGGACTCCTAGTTCTTAATTTGTTCACCAGATGGTGCTGCGATTTTTATTTATTGTTATTTTTTTTAATGATTTTTGTGTATGTTTTAGATATTTTCTACTTCTTCTCCAGAAGTGTCACTCAGATTAAGCTCAAAAAAAAAGTTGGTGGATATGTTTCTTGTAGAAGGGTCAAACAAAGGTGTTACCAAGGTGGCATAACTGTAGATTTCTGATTCTTAACGATTTTTTTTTCAATATGGGCACTTATCAGTAATTGCACTTTTCGTATAATTACTATGTAAGTCAATGGGCATTCTATAGCTAATTCACATTTTGGACTTCTCTGAGCAAAAACTGTCAGTTAGATTGACTTCAAACTTGGTGGAAATGTCACTTGGGTGGTTCTCAACCAGGTTTGTTCAAATGGTCATGCTCCATTGATTTTTGGATTTTTTTTTTTTTTTTTTTTTTTTTTTTTGTTGAAATCTTTGAAAAAGTTTTCATTGGAAAGTTTTTTGTGACTTCTTCTCCGAAACCGTCAACCAGAGTGACTTCAAACTTCGTGACAATGTATCTTGGGTGGGTTTCTACCAGGTTTGTTCACTTTGCACACTCCAGTGACTTTTGAATTTTTTATGAATTTTTTAGTTCTTTTTTGCAAATCGTAAAAAAAATCTTCTTCTCCAAAACTGCTCACCATATTGTTTTGATATCACACAAGAACACTCATAGGGACTCTTAGTTCTTAATTTTTTTACCAGGTGGCACTGGAATTTTATTATAGTGCTTTTTGTGTGTTTTCGCCATTTTTGACTTCTTCTCCAGAACCGTCACTCAGATTAAGCTGGAATTTGGCAGATATATGTTCCTTGTGAAGGGTCAAACAAAGCTGTTCACTAGGTGGCACCGCTTTGGATTTCTGATTTTTAATGATCGGTAAATGCACCTTACCTATTGATTTTTATTAATGAGTACAAGTGCGTCCGGCTGTGCCCAGGTAACAATTAAAATTGACGCCAAAGAGGTAATGGGTAAAAGGGGAAAGAACATATTTTTTCAACGTGTTCCAACAAATGTCCAAGTTACCCAAGACATAACAAAAATAAAAGAGTGGTTCCGGTAACCTGACAGACCCTATTGAATAGGCCCAATCCTTAAATTAATGGAACCAAAAAAAAAAAAAGAGAGTACTTTTAAGCCGCCCTTTCCTAATAAATACTGGTTGACCCAGGCCAGTGCTACAAACTCAGTCAGAGACCCAAGTAGCCCAAAGGGCCAAAGGCATGCTAGGGGGGGGGGTCTGGGGCCACCCCCCCCCCCCAAGAAAAAATTTGAATCTGAGCATGCAAAATGGTTAATCTGGGGAGTTTCGAGTATCTTTCCTCTGCATGGTTGACGAAATCACAACATTTTAGTCATTATTGTATTGATTTGGCTATTTTCCCTCAGATCACACAAAAATCTAATAAAATAGCTAAAATTAGTACAACAAAAAAAAAATTAAAAACATCGCCATGTTATCATTTAAGATAAGACAAATTTTGCCTTCACCCATGTAAGGCTTCAGAGAATTTTTGCACACATGTTCTGTTTATTAATTCGGGGAAAATTAACAGATAAATTATCCCGCAAATAGTAAGTTGTGTATTTTCTCTACAAAAGCAACAAGAAAAAATACAATTAGATATTCCCTAGGCCTGAATGTACTTAACTTTTATCACTGAATGTTGATTGATATTTTATGCACACATATGCCAGGATGGTGCAATATAATTGCTGAAAGCACACCAAACTATGATGCATAAAATGGCAGTACCAAATGCCTAGGGAATCTTGCCTTGGCTTATTTCTATGGTGGACCACGTCATGAAAATAGCAGAAATGCAAGTATGAAATCGGAAAAATATTAAGTTGCTTTGCACAGGTTTGTAGCTGAAATGCTTTGATTATTTATGAATTAAAAGATTGATCTAAATTTTCAATACATTAATATATAAATAAATATAAGCACCAAAGGCTAAATTTTTATAACTCCGGGGACCTCATATATATATATATATATATATATATATATATATATATATATATATATATATATATATATATTTATATTTATATTTATATTGCTGGTCCCTGATAACACTAAGATACTGAAACTATAAATATGTAAAAGCGGTCCCTCTCCAGTACTCCCATCTCATGCATCAAGAATGATTTCACCTTATTTTTGAAAATGTTCTTACATTCACTCTCTTTGATGTATTCTGGCAGGTTCTGCATGGGAATAGGTATCATCATGGTACAGTAGTACCTGTCATTACCGACCCGAGTCCCCACCTGGTCAAACGACCAGATTTCCTTGGCACGGGCGCGTTTGAAATGTTAAATGACCTGTCGCGAAAGACCACGGTGCTGTCCAATTGCAGCAGCAAATTTACATTCCCTGGATCATGTTCTCAATAAACTTCTACACATGAGAAACACTTATTTCGGCTAAAATATGTAGCACTTTTCAAGAACTGTGATGTAAAATTTTGCTCCAGTGCTCCAATTAGACAACCATGGACCAGCTGCAACACCCGACCGTCTAGCAAAATCACCCCCATAAACAACCACCAGTATAAAAAAAAAAAAAAAAAAAAAAAAAAAAAAAAAAAAAAAAACACCCGCCCCCCCCCAAAAAAAACCAAAACAAAAAAATAAATAAACGGTCGTTCAAATCAACCGTAACCAAGTTGTAAGACAAAGTTCACAGAAAATCTGGCCAACGTGTGCCGTTATTTTGCAGTACAGTCAACTCAAACACAGCATTTTATTTCACCTTGCGTGGAGGGTCAACTTGGGCCGGGGGAAAAGCATAGCTGCTGTCTATAGCCACGATGGGTGCGGTATGGGTATCTAGTATTGCTAAGTTTCAGGTGTCCGTTATCCGAGTTACCGGAGCAAACTGTCGTCAACGTATTTTCAAAAGATGATTTTCAATCTTAACTTTAATCTGCCCTCTCGGTTGTGTCTGAAGCAGTTATCATCGATAGTTATGAATCTAAATGCAACACGAAGGCATGATGCACGCACATTGAGCGCCCATTTAAACATGGCGCAATGCATTGTGGGAGGGAAAATCACAGTGAATCGTGGCCACAAGTTCAAGTTCAAGTTAAGCTTTATTTCGTGCCGATTTCTGGTACAATTTACATTAGCTCAATAGAGCTATTTTCTGACATGGTATAAAAGGTATAAAACATAAAAAAAACAATGAAGTAAAATGAAGGAAATTTTCCATGTAGCGGCCAGGTAGACCAGCAGGGACCTGCCGCCATCCTTGATGGGCACCTGCTGGGTCACTCGGCCACCACACAACATATACTGAACCCCAATGAAAAGTATCCACATAAAAAAATTAACAAATTAATTTTGTAAGTTACTAAGTACTGTGTGTGCATATATGCATGGTTTGGAGCCTACATCAGGGTCATTCAGGACAACTTTTTAACTTTTGCTGGGTTGTTACATAATGCATGTGACTTTTGTGCACCGAATATGGCTTCTGACCACCACTCCTATTGGATGGCTAAAATGACCTGATGTTTTCAGTGGCTTTAAAAAGGGATGTTCAGCCAAGAAAAAAGCCAGTGGTCTCAGGTGTGTTGAGGCGATCATGCCGCGTCTGAGCCAAGGTCAAAGACACCATGCTTTGGGGCTTGCAGAGGGTGGAGTCCCAATCACTCAAATCGCACAAAGAATGGGGTGTACTCGGCGCACCATCCAACGACTAATTGAACGGCAACAAGAAACTGGATCCGTAGATGATCGGCCTAGGCCTGGCCGAGAAAGAATGACAACACCTGGCCAAGACCGTCACATCCGGCTGATGCACCTGCGAGACCGTTTTCGTACAGCAGCCCAAACAGCCCGTGAGACTCAAGGGGTGAATTACCGTCCTGTCAGTAGTTCTACTGTGGAGAGGCGACTGAGGAGCAGTGGCCTAACAGCCAGAAGACCTTACAGGGGTAACCTGCTGACCCAACCCAGAAGAGAAAGACGACTGCAGTGGTGTAGAGCACACTCCAGGTGGACTCGCCAGCAGTGGAATACCGTCCTTTTTACTGACGAGTCCCGTTTTTGTGTCAGCAGAGCAGATGGCAGAGAACGTGTGTGGCGCCGGACTGGGGAGAGATATGCAGATGCCTGTGTCCGTCAGGCAGATCGATGGGGTGGACCCTCTGTCATGGTGTGGGCAGGCATCAGCAACCACTACCGGACACCCCTAGTGGTCATTCAAGGGATCCTCAATGCTAGGCGGTACATTGATGAGGTGCTGGAGCCGCACATGGTCCCATTTATGGAGCAGCATCAAGATCTGGCGATCTTTCAGCAGGACAATGCACGTGCACACTCTGCAAGATTAACAATGAACTTTCTCAATGAGAACAACATCAATGTCATGGAATGGCCAGCGTTCTCACCCGATCTGAGCCCTATTGAACATTTGTGGGATCAGTTAGGCCAAGGTATTCAACGGAGGACACCTAGGCCTACTACCCGAAACCAGCTGATCCAAGCTCTGCAGGAAGAATGGAATAATGTTCCCCAACACAGAATTCAAACCCTGGTCAGCAGTATGCGCCGCAGATGTATAGCATGTGTTGATGCTCGAGGTGGCCACATCCCATATTGAACAGAAAAATTTGTGTGACTTTCAATTAGGGCAGTTAATGACATTTTTTGCCTGTAAGTGACGTTAATGTCGGTAGAGCGTGACATTATTTTTACGCCAGAAAAGTGAATGCTTTGTTAAGTTCTAAGCACGTCTAGGTATGAAATGTTTCAAGTATAAACAATAAAATACTTCAAAATTGGCATGTGGATACTTTTCATTGGGGTTCAGTATACATAGCACCCATTACTAAATTAAATGTATGGAGGTTTATTTGCATGCTCTACATTTGCATTCCATTCCGTTCCAGTTTTCGAGTAGACTCTTGAACTGGCTGAAACTGGAACTGGTCCTGAAATTATCAGGTAATTGGTTCCATAGCTTGGCAGCACTGTATCTGAAAGAGTTTATCCCGTGGGTTGTGGTTCTTACCCTAGGTATGATTACTGTATTATTATATCTAAAAGTGATTTTGTTGTCGTTCCGTACCAACAGATCGTGCAAGTAGGTAGGACTTTGTTTGTGAAAGATTTTATATGCTTCCAGCGCCATGGCTTTCAACCGTTTTATATGGAGGGACGGGACCTTAGATTTAAGTAAGAGGTCATCATATGTTGACGTATGGTCATCATATATAATTCTTAAGGCCCTCTCTTGGATCCGCTCCATCTTTTGGACACTGCCCTTGCTGCAGAAGTGCCAAGCCAGAGGGCAGTATCCAAAATTAGACAAAATAAACGAACGGTAGATAAGAAGCTTGCTGCTTGTATTTAAGTAATGTCCTATTCTTTTCAGGACATTAAGTTGCTTGGAAGCTTTGGCACAGATATCAGATACATATGTGTCAAATTTCAGTATGAAGTCGATTGTCACACCAAGAAGTTTTACTTCTTCTTGGCAAATGATGTCATAATGGTCCATGTTGAGAGCAAACTCCTGATTTGAATCACTCCGCAAACGCAAGTAGCCATACCATCCCTGGAATTTGTCGCAGTAAAATAGATTGTGTAGATGAATTTAATTTTCTTGGGCTTATTTTAGACAGATATATGAATTGGAATAAATACTCACAGAAAGTAGCATCCAAAGTTTTTCAAATAGTAGGATTATGGGTAAAATTAAAAAATACCTTCCAACACAAACTTTGTCAACAATATATAATTCACTGATACTACCGCATATCAATTACTGCCTTCTTGCATGGGGAAATAAATTTGATAGATTAACTGGTGTCCAAAAAAGGGTAGTACGACTAATTAATTGCAGTGAATATAATGCACGCACTGACCCTATTTTTAAATATTTAGAATTATTGAAGATAGAAGATATATATATCAACTTTAACTCCTAAATTCTATTACAAACTAAGGCACAGTCAACTACCGATTTGTTTCAATAATTTACCTTCATTCCTTATATGACTCATACACAATTACAATACCAGCGGAAGAAACAAAAATTTTTAACACATGTCAATCACACCTTTGCAAAACAATGTGTCCGATATGAATTAATTCACATATCAAATGAAACGCCTGAAATTGTAAAAAAAATAAATAAAATAAAATAAAATAATCACACACAGTTCACACTGCCCACTTGTTTTCTGTATTCTTTAGTCGGAGGTTTGATTGAAAATTATATACCCGCTTAATATTATTCACATTTTTATGTTGTCTTCTCGGGGTAGTCTTTCCACCTCAAATCGTTTTAACCCTTTCCCTCTAGAATCAAGACGGAGTCAACAGCTTATCTTGGCATGCGGCATGCTATCTTGATAGGTCTTAATTGCCATTCTTATTCAATACGGTTGTTATTGCTGTTGAAATTGATCACAACCGTTGAAGCAGACAACATTTGACCATCTGGCCGGGGTGAGGGGAAAAGGAGCAAATATGTCAAGAATCCAGTTTGGCTGGGCATCATGATCTGCTATACCATGTACGACCGATATAAATAATGTTGGCCAGTTCTTGCTTATGCTTGTACTGCACTAAGGATTGCTTTAATTCCGAATTCACACATGTGTGGGACTTCAAATACTTTTGCTTCTGTTAATTGGAAGGTGCAAACTTACTTGCAAAAAGCGTCACTAGATTGTCCCCATCTGTGCAGGAGGCTGGGCAGATGTATGATTGATCTCTGTTTATCAGTCAGGTTGATGCATCTCACCTCATATTCAAACTAGTTGAGAGACAAATTGGAATACCATTACCATTTATTTTTTGACCACAGAACCGTCAGTTCTTGAATCATCAACCTTCGGCACCTATGTATGCCCAAAGCTTACCCATTTAATACATTTTACATCACGATTTTATGGGCATTTTTGCAAAACATTTTCATGGACATCTTACCTATAAAGTAAAATTCCATGCAAAATTCCCTATGTGGCGAACATGTTTGTGTATCATGGAGATAATTATTGCTTATCGAGGGCCAATAGTCTACAGCTTCCCTAGGCTTAGTGCCCAGGGGTGCGCCGAGGTTTGCTGTTGGCTGTTGGCTGTTGGCTGTTGGCACGTGGTAAGTCTTCCCCAAATTTTCATTGAAAATATTTTGAGAAAGGACAATATTTGATAAAATAGGTGTAGCAGACGACCTTCCAAATTACGAGTCACCATAGACCGGTTTGACACGGAAAGCGTTAATTAGAGAGCAAAGAGTCGATTGGTTTTTACACCGATTATAATATGTTTCATTGTGAGAACACATTCATGTTATATGAACTTTCAAAGTATGATTTATTCGTAAATGTTTTGGGTCAGTACTTTTGATTTTGTGACATTTAATGCCAGAGCTCCGAGTGGTATCCATGAGGCACAGGTACATGCGTCTCCACCCACCACTCTTATTTAAATGAGTCTTGTAAGTTTTGTAAGCATTCTAACAAACAAAAATAAGTGAAAAACCTAGTAGTATATGAGCTGGGGGTGGGTGGGGGTGTTGTATGCATTTCTCTTACCAAGAATAATCCTATATTTCATTGTTCTATAGGCCAAGACGTTCCAAAAAAGTTTGGGTAACATTTCCAGATCAGGTCCAAATTCTCTGCACAGCCCGTCTAAGATTGTTGACTGTGATCCCCACAAGGAAAATGCCAATGTTGGAGTTTTTTAAAAATAAATCGTCATAATACGGTCATAAATCATCAACTTTAATGGAATTCGACGGCAAGGGAATAACCGACATATTCTAAGCACAAGTTGCTCCCATGAAGTGTGGTAACTAATTTTAAATGATCAAATTTCACCAGAAATTTAGCCAAATATTGCTTTGGATTTGCAATTGGATCGAAGTTTGATAACTCAGCAATCACGTAATTTTGTGATTGGAGAGACCAAAATCACAAAAAGAAATCTGATTTAGTGCACTGAATAATCAATATTGCATGAGTTCACAATATAGTATAGAACCATCTGCTTTGCATGGATTGTGAAAGAAGTCCCGTGCTGACTTATGGAGTCACTGCCCATGACACCGATGGGGTTGCTTATGTGCTGCCCTTTCTTGTGGTGCAGAAACCTGAAGGACTCGGGGAAAAAACCCCATCGTGCAGTCAGAGAACTTGTCACTTGTTCTACGGGTCCATAATAGAACCTGGCCACAGAGGTGAAATGCGAGTGTGTTTCCCCTTCACCAACCGTACATCCAGTACATGCTTTAATCCTGACCTACATGTATGTATGTATGTATGTACGTATGTATGTATGTATGTATGTATGTATGTATGTATGTATGTATGTATGTATGTATGTATGTATGTGTATGTATGCAAATGTGGCCGACACACCTATTTCCGATAATTCATCAGAGCTTTATTAAATCACACTCGTAAGTATATCTCGTCACAAATTTAAAGACTCCTGAATGGACGATGGTTATAATAACTCTTTTTTCATGATATGTAATATTTAATGATATTCATCGATAACTGAAATTTTATTTTTTGTCTTCAGTTCCAAAGTTTTGCAGAGCTTTCTCCCGAATTTGTGAAAATTTCCAACAAAAACCAAATTTTATACAGCAAGTCCTTTGAAATACATAAGAAGAAAGGTGCAACACACAGGAAAATATTTTCAAATGCATTATAAGAGGAGCGTTAACTTTTACAGCATCTTAAAAGAGGCCTGTCGAAAATAAGAGACCATGTAAAACTGCTACATTGCTATTAATGTGTCTGGGGTAGCTAATAAAATGAGCGTATGTGCTGCGAAATAATTAAAGACTTTGATCATTTTCTGTGTTAGATGTTGTGAATTTATCCTATCTCTAAAATTATCACCTCTAATTTTATTTGCTTCAACTTGTCTTCCATGAGAATGGGTACATGTTGCCCAGTCTGCTTAGCCTATTGGAAATAGGCAGATCGTGCTTACCTATGTACGTATGTCAGATTACTTTCAGAAGATGCATACTTTCAACTAGAAAAGAAGATTTGCTTCAAAGCAAATCTGTCTGTGTGCCTTCAAAAGTTGTAAATATTAAATGCAAAAACTTTTATCCTTCGGTACTTCACATTACTTTAATCTTATAGCTGGATGCAAATTTCAAAGTCCAAATCACCTTGACCTTTGACCTTTACAGGTCACATGTAAATTGCACAGTGTTACAATACCAACAATTCAAGCCCAACAGGAACAAAATCGGATAAAAATTGACCAAGTTATGGCAAGATGAAACTTTCAAAGGGCCAAATGACCTTGACCTTTGCCCTTTTGAGGTTACATGTTCTTATAAAAATGTGCAGTGTTGCAATACTTACAATTTGAGTCCAACATGATTAGAATTGGATAGAAATTGGCCAAGTTATGACTGGATGAAACTTTCAAAGGTCCAAATGACCTTGACCTTTGACCATTAGAGGTCACATGTAAGTTTAAAAAATATGCAGTATTACAATAGCTACAGTTTGAGCCCAACATGATCAAAATTGGATTAAAATTCACCAAGTTATAGCTAAAAGAAAGCCACCATCGAAAGTTGCCTTTGCCCTTGAAATGACCTTTGACCTTGAGATGACCTCTATCTGAAGTAAACCTTGACCTTAAAATAATATTTTGGCCTAAAATTGACATTTGACCTTGACATAACCTTGACATTTGAGATGACTTTTACCGTGCTATGATCGAACTCCTATACCCTCGGAACCACATCTACTATAGTATATAAGATATTGAAGATTCAAAACTTTAATTAGCCCTCATTTGCACAATTTTGAAAAGCATAACCTCTCATTATAAAAAGGTGGGACTTCATCTATAGAAGTATAATTGTGCCAAGTTTTGAGTTTCTACGTGTTATACTTTTCAAATGAAATGTCGGAAAAATTTGCCTGTAAAGAAAGAAAGAAAGAAAGAAAGAGAATTCCTAAAAAAATGTCTGTGTTGGCACACCGACATAATAATGGCGGCAGACAACAGCAAGCGGGCTCGCCTCCACGGATACCAAACGTGTTGTATTGGAATAAGCAGAAAAAAGCGACCAAAAAACTCGCCTTTATAGTGCTGTCCACCATGTCATTTGTTACTTTCCAAGGCATCTGTTCGGAATAATTGAATGCACCCATGGTAAAGACAAGAACACCAGTTATGCTTATCAACAGTACGATGATCCGCGGTTGAACTCCTATCGCCCGTGGCATGTCAGTACAGAGACTGAAATCCATGCAACAAACCGTTGTGACGCTGTTCATTCTATGAAGTTGCCTGGTGTCCAGAATCCAAAAGAAACATCCAGTTTGACTCTGGCGTACTTCAAATGACATTCAACCCTGCAAAACAATATGGACCCTGCAAATAAAGCATTTTTTATGTTGCTGATGTGGTAGATGAAATGCACCAGTCTCAGAGGAAGGGAGGGGGGGGGGCTGATACGCCGGTACAAACAAAAATTTTGCCCCTAGCACAAAGTACGGAAAATAAGAAAATGTATAGATAAAGGTTGGTGCGAAGTACGCAAAATTGAAAAGGATTCCAAACGAAAGTACAGCAAATAAAAATGCCCCGTACGCTAGTATTAAAAGAAAACCCCAGGGCTGCAAGCGACTTGGTCATCACGCTGACATGGATATTGAATAGGAATATGACACCGTGAGGACATAATATGCTGCAACTACTGTATTTTAACGACATCCTGAAGTTGCAATGCCTTACAACTATTAGGTGCTAGGCTGTTGTCCCGATACACAGAAAAATCCATGTATTTAAGAAATATCCATGAATGTTTGTGGTTACTTTCTACAGCTGTGGCAGCCTGATGACACACGTTGAACGGCACAATGCTGGTCAGCGTTGCTTCACCTAACATGGCAACAAAGCCGCACGGTAATTGTGAACACGATCAAGTGTCGATCGTCTCGCAAAGGTGTGCAGAGTCCATAATGAATTTCGGAAAGTACATTATTGCACACTGAAGTTACAGTACTACACGGAATATGTCAATGAGTAGAACTACATCTCATCGCGCACTTATGATAAGTGCCCGCTTTGTCTTAGTCTTGCGCACAACAGCTTGTATTCAGGTTCTTCCATATCTATGCTGCCATTGGCGGGTGTAATCTCATTCAGAGTTGGGTTTAAGAGCTATACGCTGTGAAGGTGTGTGTGTGACTATGTATAGGCATTAATATGTAGGAATAAACATGATGAAGTGTAACGGAGGCTTTTGTTATAAACATAGGTTTGAGTCAAATTTACAAAACGTCAACTAACCATAGCCTTACATTTTTTTTTTTTTTTTTTTTTTTTTTTTGCTTTTTATCAAGCCTATTACAGTTTGATAATTATAATGATAACTATATTGGCTTGCGACTTCAGGAGGGCAGCCATACACGAAAAGATGTCCTGTCCTGATTTTTTTATTTTTCATGTTTGGACAGATGTGGAACAACACGCATGAATAGTGAAGCCAGGGAGCCACAGTGTACCTGTTGTCAGAAACACATGGTCGGCATAGGCTACTCATATGTTCGTTTATTACAGTGGTTACATGTTTCATCGGTTGTATTGTGCACGATACACCAACAACCGGATCAATTTTAATTCTGCTGACCATAGTTTCGCGGCGCATATGCGATCAATCATATTCGTCCATCAACATTATACCTTGTTGGCACGATAGCGTCTAGAGTTTTTAAGTTAGCCCCGTGAAATATTTTTGACTTATTTTATGAATAAAAATCTCTGGTTCCTTTTCTTATAAGTGGCGCCATCTAGTGAATTACATAGTACAGAGGTTAAAAAAAAACTATAAAAAAAATGCGCTGGTGTCTTGGATTTTTAATTGATCCTAGTGAAATTTGGTGGGAATATTCTGAGGGGATTATGCATCATTAGAACAATACCAGTGGCGTCGCTGACCTATTATTTCGTAAAATTCACGAAATTCATTATCTTGAGAAATTATAAGGTTAATTTCACCAAATGCACAGCAAATGTGTATGTGGATGTTAAATATTACATAATATGGGTGACCTTGATTTACTTTAGCACAGGGAATACATTTCAAGAAATGATTTTCTTGTAATGGTCATTACCTCTCAATTTGTGGACACACACAAATACACCAGTATAGGAATATTATGCAAACAGAAGTGCATGGGATGTGGTCATGCTGGCGCCACTGGTCGTAATTATTGGGAATAGCATCACAGATATCAAGAAAACATTAGATTAATTAATGCATAATTAAGACAGAACTACAGAATTTTCACCAAATATGCGTTAGACCGATAGTCGAAGTTTGTAAAAATTTGGGATGATCTTGACCCATTTTTCAAGGTTATTCAGGACTTAGTAAACGACGCTAAAAACAGTATTTTGAGAAATAATAAGGCTAGTAACAACAATTTTCCCACAAATATGTATAATATGTGAAAGTTTCTTGCCGCATAATTTGGATGACTTTGACCTACTTTCTCCCCATGTCATGGAGGGACAGTATTTCAACGAAATATTTATCTTTTTTTTTTGTGTGTGTTCTCTTCATCTGAACGTGTAGACATGTATCCATGTACCATCACAGGAACATTTTACAGGCAAGATTCTTTCTTTGTGTAAAGTCATGGTGGCGCCACTGGTTGTATTTAATTGGAATTGCTATCATTGGTATCAAAAACACATTTAATACAGTTTTCCAATAATAGATGAGATGGAACTATAAAATTTACACTAATTATGCGTTTGGTCAATAGTCAAATTTTGCAAAATTGTAAGTGACCTTGACTTATTTTGCCTGTTCATTCAGCAATGTAGAAAAGGACACTAAATTGAACATGTTGAGGAAGAATAGGCTAACATTTCCAAACATACCGTAAATGTTTATCACATATGGAACTTTGATATTGTACAAGTGGATGACCTTGTTGTACTTTCTCAAAGTCACAGTGGGCATGTAATTCTCAATTCTTTTTAAAGATTTATTTTTATTTATTTATTTATTTATTTATTTATTTATTTATTTATTTATTTATTTATTTATTTATTTATTTATTTATTTATTTATTTATTTATTTATTTATTTATTTATTTATTTATTTATTTTGTGGGGGGGGGGGAGCGGGATGCAGACGGTCATTACATCTAGTGTTCATGCATTCATATACCATTACAGGAACACTATGCAGGCAAAATTTATGGCATAATGAGTCATGGAGACGCCACTGTTTATAATTATTGAAAATAACATCAGAGGTATCAAAACATGTTAACAGTTTAAGTTCATTATTGTGCTAATAAATTGAGGTAGAACTGCAAATTTTACCCAAAAAAACCGCAATAGGCCAATGGTCAAATTTTGTAATATGTTGTGTGACCCTGACCTACTGTCCAAGGTCATTAAGAAAATTAGAGAGTTTCTCCATGTCATGGAGGTAATACATTTCAGAAAATGATTTTTGGTGAGGTTGTCGGCAGAGCATTAGGCACAGAGGCCTCTTAGTCGGTCCTACCATAACAGCAGTTTACAAAGGTTTTTTTTTTTTGTTTTTTTTTGTTTTTTGTTTGTTTGTTTGTTTGTTTGTTTGTTTGTTTTTTGAGCATGTGAGCCTCCAAGGAGTTATCTCAAACATGAACATGTCACGTAAAATGAACGCTGCTGGAAAACAGCAGGTCACACATACACACACACACACACACACACACACACACACACACACACACACACACACACACATAGTCCGAGGTCCGCTTCTTGTCCATAAATTTGCTGTAGGATCGCCATGCTTGCTATTGGCTGTTAACATGTAATGACCGCGCCCTGCGATGTGGCGGGAAGGCTTTATGAATATTTGTAAAAGTGGCGTAATTATGTTGCTGGTCAATTTAAGAGAAATGGATGTATGCCAATCTAGCTGTCATAGTTTTAACATTACGTACAACAAGAAGAATGAGTTTGTTGCAGGGTAACTTAATTCCCTGTAGATCTAAATTAATTTTGGATAGATCGAGTAATTAACTATACACGCCTGTCGATCTAATAGTAATGACCGTTATGCATTCAGCAATATAACGTCCGGAAAACGGTTGCAGTTTCTTTCGACTCAAAAATTCGAATATATAGTGAAAAAAAACCTAGAAAGTCACAGTTGTGTATTTTTCAAAATTGAAGTGATCAGGCTACACATATTAAGCGTGTGCCAACAGAAGGACCAAAGACACAAGATAATTTTTAAAGAATATATATACCAACTGCCCAAACATACTGATTACATCACATATGTATTGCAGGCCCATGTAACTTAAAACTTAATATTTTCTGGCATTGCGGCACAGTTTGATGTGACAACCGGACCCAGTGTTATATGTCCAAGTATGTCTCCAAGCCGCCTTCTATACAATAACTATTATTTATTCCCCATGCTTTTATTTCGGGATGGGGGTGCGGGTGGGTGAGTGGGTGGGGGTTATTTCATGTTAGAGGTAAATTACCTCATTCAGTAATATACATAAACAATTTTAAGGCCACATCACATTACATTGTTTTTCTGACCCCCCTTGCTCAATATGTACGATCACTTTTCCAGAGAGGATTTGTCCTCCTTTCGTACACAACCAAGCACCAGGTGGCAACACCAACAAGCGATGGAATCATCATGAAAACTTGCTTGTTTTTTTTAGAAAGTGTGATAATAGTAACAATAATAAGCCGGCTGTGTGAACAGCCTGCGCTCAGCTAAATGCAAAATAATAAGAGCTGATTTGAAATGTACATCCAGCCACCAAAGGCAATTTCGGTAAATACTTTTTACCTTGGACCATATTCTGAAAGTGTTAACGCAAAAGTTTAAAATTGTATATATATATATATATATATATATATATCTGAAAAGGAAATAACCAAAAGCTTTCAAATATAATTTACAGACACAATGAACACTTGTGTGGCTCCGAAAACTTGTCAAGAATGTTTACGTATTATAAAGTTTTCCAAATATGTGCTTTTAAAAATAAAGGGAGGTCAAGTACGGAAACCTTAACTTTGGAATTTCATAAATACAACAGCTGAGCATGCCCAGTGAAGACCAGTCTTTATCTGGGCCACATGTCATTTGGGATAACTTCTCTCACTCAACATAGAAATGTACAGAAGTCAAACTTGAAACAAGGGAAAGAACTGCTATGGATTGAACCTTGGCATATTTAGTGGTTTCCTTGTTTTTGTTATTATCAAGAGGTTATACTGTTTAATTGTTTTTATTAAAATTACACCTTAAATGTGACCAAAAAAAAAGAAAAGTTTGATTCTGGTTACCAGGGTAACTTAACAGTTTGAGAGGGGAAAGCTCACTTCCTGTCCCTAATGACCCGTGTCCCAAACAGAGGCCAAGACTCACTGGGCATGCCCAGCAGAGAGGTCAATTTGGGTTATTCTATGTCATAAATAGATGGATAGATAGGTAGATAGATAGATACATAGGTAGACAGCCAGAAGGCCAGACAAATAAATAATAACAATAACAACAACAATGATAAAAATAACAATAACAACAACAATGATAACGATGATAACAATAACAATAATAATGATGATAATAATAACAACAATATTTGAAACTGTGAAGAGTTATTTCCAAATATGTATAGGATTCAGACATTTGACACGTTTGCCACACGTCTGAATGGTTATTTAACAATTAAGTCACAAGGTTGAAACTATAATCATATTTAAAACTTTAGGCCACCCATTCCAAAAAGATTTACTTCTTACATATCTCCATCAAAGTTTCCACTGCATGAACTTTGGTAGTAGTTAAATCAAATAAAACACATGTGCATTAATATTCCAATACAATCATCCTAACATGTATTCTTATCTCTCATTACAAAATGTCCATAGTTTATTGAAATTTTAGTAAAAAAGATGCCACCCCACCTGCCTTGTTCAACATTATGCACGTGCTATGAGGATGTGCGTGGAGAGTTTGTTTACTGTATCATACCATTGCTTTTCACACAAATGGAAATAGTGGTCCTTAAAAGGACATTTTTGGTTGTTGTTGTTGTTGTTGTTGTTGTTGTTGTTGTTGTTGTTGTTGTTGTTGTTGTTGTTGTTGTTGTTGGGAGGCTGTGTGACCACAACGATGCTGTAAGTAAGCTTGGATCCGCCTTGGGATGCTGCTTGTCAGCTTGGTGATCTCAGCCTGGGGAATTTGATTCCACTGGTCTGTGAGCCTCTGTGCCAGTTGGTCCAGGCTGGCTGGACCGGGGGGGGGGGGGGGGCTGGACCTCTTCCGATGGACAGCAGTGGTTCTTCATACTCATCCCTGATTCGACAGCCAAGCATATCCCACAAATGCTCGATGGGCGACAGGTGAGGACAACCGGCAGGCCATGGCAACAATGGGACATTGTAGACTCCGCTTGGCCACTCGGGCAGTGTGTGGTCGTGTGTTATATTGTTGAAACACTAGCCTGGATACACACCGTATTCGAAAGTCCCTGACACATTATAACACTCGCAGGCGACTCGATTTACCTCACTTTAGAGCTCGTACCGTACAGATCTGTTTGATAAGTCATTTTATCCTTCTGCCACACGCCTATGGAACCTTCTTCCCTCAGATACTCGGAATGCCCCTTCCCTGTCACAATTTCAAAGAAAAATACAGACTCCTTCCTGATGCCCAGTGAAAGACCCTTCTCTTTATAATATTGGTAAAAGAAAATCTGCTGTATTACATGATCGACTGCGCATGGGCCGTAGCCAGCTTACCAAACATTTGTTTGAATTCGGTGTTAAAGATTCGCCTGATTGTGTGTGCGGTACTGGTGTGGAAGACGTTTTGGATTTCTTTTTCTGTTAACCTCGATATCTAATTCCTCGCAACAAATTACATTTAGCTACGATAAACTTAGCTCCCTTCACACTTCAAACTTTACTTTTTTGCTCTGCTGCTTGTAGCCTTGAAAATAATAAGTTGATATTTCTCGCTGTTCAAGACTATATTGATAACACAAAAAGTTTCAATTTGATGTCATTACATAATTGTAGCACATGGCAGGTTCTAA
>OZ026622.1:1160600-1177951 GCA_964020975.1 Hermodice carunculata
AACGAATATGACGTGCGGCCAGGCTCTGCCAGCCTTGTTTGCTGTGTAATACAACTATGCCTCCAACAAGATAAGGGTAAATAAACAGGTAATGCCACCTAGCTATCTGGAAAAATACTTTTGGCATACCAATGCCTTCATGTATGTTTTAAAAATAAGTAGCTAATTTTATTAAACTTTTTGTCTTCTCCATTGTTACCTGTTAAAGTCCCAACCTGAGCTGAGACCAGGTTCAGACTCAGCTACAGCTTAGACTCAGCAAAAATAGGCAGAGCAAAGCTGAGCTAAACTTTCAACTGCAGGTAGATGCTAAACCTGGTGACCTTGTTTTACATGTATATTAAGCCTCATGCATGTGTGTGAGGTTTTATAAAGCAAAATCAAGGCATATGAAATTTATGTCATAGATATGAACAGTTCATGGATACATTACTGTAATCTTGTTTTACTGCACGGCACTCATGTAGCTCTCCATATATATTTGCGAGACGTTTGGTGGAATAATATCAATCAAGAAATAAGTTGCAGCTCAGATGACCAGTGTCGTGACAGATATTTGACCTACTCATGCAAAATTTGTTACATGATATATCCATGTGTGTGTGTGTGTGTGTGTGTGTGTGTGTGTGCGCGCGCGCACGTGAAGGTTCATGAAACTAGTCAAAGTTGAAAAAAGTAACCTGCTCAGTATTTTTTGTCCGTTGACATATGAATGTACATGGCCGAGCAGTTGCAGAGAAGACGACTTTTAACTTTTAACCCCCCCCCCCCCAAAAAAACTATTTATACAATAAATCACTAAAGAATGACCTATTGACATACTTGGTAAAGACGCAACAAAGTCATATCCTTAGCAAGTTTACGGAGGATATGGCCAACGGTTGTGGAAAAAACTACGTATACACATATGTACACCAGTATCTTTGTATATGAGGCATGCCATATTGCTCTCCCGTCACAACGGCATACCTGGTTGTCTTAGTAACCATGATATCGCCTGACGAGACATGGGCAGCTGCCTGTGTAGGGAAACGGGATATTATTGAAATTTTGGAAATAAATAATACTTAGTACAGGCAAATGAAATTTCGTTCCTTTAACAAACTTAACAAGCACAAAACGAATATGATTTTGGCTATTGTAAATTTAAATTTCACAAAAAGACACTACTTTTGGGAGAAAGGGGTATCTGGCCCTGTCTGTGACAGTGATCTGCCCGTGTGTCCTCCGGGATTGATAAGCGGGAGCCCCGTGCTTTATGCCGGGAAATAAATATGCATGTCTCATATTGACTATGCTGATATGTACTCTTACATGTGAGCATGTAATTGTTGTTAACTTGGTAAACTCTATACCACGTCTTTCATAAGCATCCTAAGCTATTCTGACCTTGGACATCAATAAAATATTTTTCTCAGTTCTTTTTGACTTGACACAAGGTGCCTCAACAAGGTATGTGTGTCGCCTCTCTAACAACATTAAGTCACTGTACAAACAATGTCATTTTGTAAGTCCCCGTCCCCAAGAAACCCTGATGGAAGGCAACACTGACCTATAAGTCTGTGATCTGGAGACTGTGTGCACTAGGGGTTGACCGGTTAGGATAAGGTGGCGAATGTGCTAAATACACAAGTAGAGCTTGCTTGTTACCACAGATGGGGAATAGAGTACCAAGTTTACTGCTTTTAAATAATATGACTATGAGCTATTCTTATCTAGTATGTGGTGGCATTTAATGTAATTCCACAAAAGTCTGATCAAAATGAGCTAACAACCAGTAAAGATACTGGTTACATTCTCCTTCCGTCTATTTCTATCTCTGTGTTTAAATCAAGGATTTAGACTTTTATAGTAGGCCTACTTTAAATGATTTTATGAAATATATATTTTTTGCCATTTTTCCTTTTGTGTGGGTGTCTAGTTTGTAGCCTGATGTTTGAGGATCAATGGGGCCATGAAGTTGCCTTAAAACGTTTTAAAAATTATATGAGAGCAATGAATCCTGTTGCAGCTGAAATTATTATGAGAAGATAGAAGACGCAGGGAACATCTGACCCTCCTCACTGAAGGACAACAAAGTTTTAATATGTTCAGTACATATGAATATAGTTAGCAAAGGGTGAAACAAAACTACCATTCCACCTTTATGTTGATCATTAAACAAGAGAGAGGGGGAAACAGAAAGGAAAGAAACAAAAATGAAACTAGAAAAGAAGATTTGCTTGATAGCAAATATGTCTGGGTGCCTTCAAAATGAGAACAGTTTGTTATGCTACACTTTGCCATTGTTCAACATAATCTAAACTTTGTGTAAATGTATTAGCCTAATTTGCATAATTGAAAATTCTACAACTTTGGTTCTTGGTCTATTAGATGTGGCCATGTCACAAACTTATAAAGTGAAGTTTGAATGACACTACTATCTATAATAGTTTTGAAGCCATTCAACGTTCTAATTTTGTGTATTTGCCTCATTTACATAAATAAAAAGCCTACAACTTTGGTTAATGGTTCATTGGATGCGGCTATGTCACATATCTACAAATTGAAGTTAGAATAGCACCTATATGTATAATAGTTTTGAAGTTATTCAAGATTTAAATTTTGTGTTTTCATCCTATTTGCATAAATTGTTATTGTACAAGAAAGAAAGAAAAAAAGAAAAAAAGAGAGAATTCTTGGAAAAACAAAATGTCTGGGTTGACACCTAGGCATAATTATGACATACTAATAACAATGACAGCCAATGCGCGACTGTTAAAGTTATGTGCACTTTATTCTGACAGTTGTGGCAAATCTAGTTTGAATTCCCTTTATATAAATTCAACTGAATTAACTTCAAAACAATTTTTTACTGCAAGGCTGTATGTACAACACAATGTACACTACTATATAGAGTTGTCAAAATATTTCTTATCAATCAAGGTTTTACTCAATGTGCATAGGATTCATCTGTTCAACTTAACAGCTTGAACATTTTCGATGTAAAATGGCACCTTTTCAAACATGCTGTCCAACTCTTATTATATGCAATGTTTGGCAGTTATTTATCATCACACTGTAATGAGAAGCCTCCTTCCCAAGCTAGTGCATTAGGGAACCTCCATTCCAAGCAGAATAGAAAGCCTCTATTCAAAGTTCAGTGTAGTAAACTGCCACTCCATGTTCTTTTAAATTATTCAACACTAAGAATAACTGTGCTGTCTCCACAGTTTGCCTCCAATTAGGATATGTAAGAATTTTACGACAAGTAAATGGCGTCTCCAAATATATAATGGAAAGTTTTTTCCAGTGTGGAAATAAAAGTGAGAGTCGATGGTGAGTAAAATGGAAACATACAACTGCAACCATAAGTACACCTCAAATGTGAAGGGTCTGCAATGATGCTGTGTGTCACATGCTTTGGAGCGATCCATAATGAAAAAGGGGTAAATGGATCTGATGAGACAAAAAATAATTTTGTTTGCAGCTTTATAGCGAAAAATTATGTGGAACGACTCCTAATGTATATGTAGTGCCACCTGTTATTGGATTTCCAACATAGGAACATATGACAAATATATATTATCCAGCAAAACCCATCACCCCCATGGGGTCCAGTGGTAAAGGCAGCACCTGTGTTCTCTAAATGTACACAGGTTTCGTGTTTTTTATTTGAGGCATTTCAGTCAAGTTTTAAATTCGTCATTTTGAAGAAAAAAATTCATTAAACCTTAGTTAAAATTCTTTTCTCACAGCGGTTTTCATTTTATGGATTTGTTTCATGAGTGAAACAAGAGGAAAAACATGTAGCACAACAGCTAAATAAAGTCAGTTTACTGAATATGTCAACATTTGTGCTAAAGGTCAAGGTTAAAGGACTAACGTAGTAATACAATATTTGCTACAACCTTATCTGAAAGACGGGGGGGGGGGGGTCCAGCCATCACCCATTTAAATTTTTTATAGCAGAATAATTCACATGTAGGTCCCTGTTCAAGGTGACACTGTTGTTGCCTGTTTAGGACGCCCAGGGCCGAACATGGACCCTGAGCCACCAGCCACATACACATACAAAAATGGCATGACAGTTATCCAGGCAGGAAAATGCTGCTGTAACCTACCAGCGCCCCCCCCCCATCCACCCACCCACCCACACACACACACACACACACACACACACACACACACACACACACACAAACACACACAACACACACAACACACACACACAGACACACTCAGCTGTGTAAACATGCATATCCAGTGCTGAGGGCCCAGTCCAGTGCCCCATGGGGCTCAGTCCACCACTGTGAGGCAGGCTTGCATATTCAGTGGACCCTGTCTAAAACCTGACCTTCAGCCAATCAGTAGCGACCAGAACTATTTTGCAGCCACACTGAACCCAAACATGCATTTCCCTTAACAGGGTTTGCATGGTGATTATGAGATTTTTACATAGAAAGTATTGAGTGATGATTGTTCCATTCAATACTTCAACATGTGAATCTCAAATAGTATCATATATAATTCATGATTACATTCTGAATTACTTTGTGTCAATGTAACAAACCTCATTTTATATTCAACACAATGTGCCCCCCCTTCCCCCCCTCCACAAGAATATATTCAGACAATTAATATGGTAAAATAGCCTCAAACTTACCACATTTAATTGCACTTCTAGAACTTTTGTTCACTGTCCATTGACAGATGTTGAAACCTACATGTGTGTGTTAGAACTTTGTGTCTGTCTGCAATAGTTTGGAAGATATGGAGTTTTTAAGATTTGAATTGCCCCTAATTTGCATAATTTTAAACACCATGACTATTCCAAACCAGGTGCTTAATTTCATTGGTCCGTGAGTCACCATGGCAAGTTTGGTGATTGTCGGAATAATAGTGTCCGAGAAAAAGTCGGGACAAATTTGGTTGTAAAGAAGAAAGAAAAAAAGAAAAAAAGAAAGAAAGAAAGAAAGAATTCATAGAAATACAAAATGTCTGGATTTGCACCCAGACATAATAAAGGAAAGAACGCTGCCAGTCGGTGTTACGACTTAAGGCTATGGATGCGTATCAGCACACATTAAGTTAAAGTGTAGAAACTGAAACAGCCTACTGTTTTGTTTTTGTTTTTTGTTTTTTCTTGATGAAAGAAAAACGTCTGCAGCACTCTTCAGCTTCATCGAATTTGAAAACAAATTTCATGCATTCAGACGCATAAATATATGATTATATACATTCAATTTAATTAAAATGTATGTATGTATGTATGTATGTATGTATGTATGTATGTATGTATGTATGTATGTATGTGGGTGTATGTATGTGTGCCAAACAAGAGCATTGTAGCAAAATGTTGCTACAAAACGTTTTAAGATTGCTGCAGATTTTCTCGAAAATAAGTGTTGCTTATGTAAAGGAGTGTTAAAAATGCTACAAGTGAAGAAAATGTTGCTACAGAGAGTTTTAGCTGGATAGCACTGTTAAATTGATGTATTATGATAGGGCTGTTGATCACATAAATCTGTCCAATATATTACATCATAAGGAGGTACAATCATGTATACCAACTGACCGATAGTTCTACTTCAAAAGTCTTATACAAATATTCGAAAGCTGTTGTCTCCAAGATTTTTAACCACAAAAAAGTTGTTATGACCATAAAGAAAACAAATACCCACGTCCATGTCATAATTCGCCTTATATCTCACATCATCATGGTCATATCATTTCGGCGATCTTTCTATTGTAATGAATGAAACAGTGGAGCTGCACTTATGCGCAAACTAATTTCAAAAGGGCCTACATACCGTGAGCAACAGAAATTGCTCGGCGTAAAGGCAAGAAAATGATTGTTGAAGCTGTTGAAGAATATGCTAGAAAATTGGTTAAGAAGGATAAGTGTGATATATCCGTTTCAGATGAATGGGTCAGTGAAATAAGGTATCTCGGTACAAACGGAATAAGAAAATTACAACAACAATAACAAAAAAATCAAACAACCACCAGATCCTGTTCTGAAAAATCTGTATAAAATCTTTATCAGGTCCGATTCACAAAAGGTTCCAAATTTTGCTCCATTAAGGAATTGTCAGTCTTGTTGTCCAAAGGCTTGAAGAAAGTACAGGAATTTTGGTTCAATTACTGTGGTCAGATAGAAGCATTTTCCGGTATTAACAGCTTTTGGATTTGATGTAATACGAAGATCCTGTTGGTGCAGTTGAATGCTACTGATCATTGACCTTTTAAACAGATTTCTTCTTGGTACTTCTCCAATTTATATGCAACTATTCCCCATTCCTATACCAAAGGATGTATCAAGTCTCTCGTGTATTAACATATAAGAAAAAAAACCTGTCAAAGAATGACCATATCTTATAAAGGTGTGCATTGTGGAGATGACATCAAGGATAGCCAGTCGGCATTTGAATAAGATCAGTTTGTTGAGTTGTTGAACTTTCTGATTGATTACATGTATGTCAACCTTGGGGATTCCTTCTTTGGACAGTCGGTATTCCAATGGGTACGAATTTGTGCAACCTCGTTTGGCCAATTTATATTTATTTGATATGAGTATAAGTTTCTTGAAAAGTTTTCAGACGAGAAGAAATTTTATGATATTTATTCAAAGTTGAGAGTTGCTGGCATCAAATTGATTTAAACTATTGATTTTGTTGGTCCCTGTCTCAAGTCAGGACAGTGAGGTTTTCCTTCATGATGCATTTCGTATTCGTTGACTGATATATAAAAATATTACAAAGTTTTTGACATGTCTACCTTGAACACTTGGATTTTGACCTGGCTTGTTTGATGACAGAAGGCTTTTGATCGTATAGCGTTCCTAATTGTTCACTCGCATTTTCGGTGGGTCTTCTCCAACAATGTTGAAAGCTGTTATCCACTTCAATTTTTCGTGACAGTTATTATGTTTACGTTATCAATATGACATTTATCCTCAGTAGATGTTCAATGAATAACGAATTTCTTGATGGTTATTGAAGTCTTTCTGTTACATTCGGTGACGTCCATGTTGATGGACTTGTCAAGATTTGGACGGTCTCCGACTTGGAGTGATTTTCGACTATGATATTGACGTAATGGTCTGACTACTATTGGGGGCGGGGCGATACAAAGCTTTACAATATGTCTAAATATACATGGATGTTGAAAAGGCATTAATCAAATGTATTGATAGTATCACCAGTCTGAAAACTACCTATAGCCCTGTATGTCCGTACAGCTGTATCTTTTGCAGTGGTATATGTCTGTTGTTTTTAATGAGAACTGCCAATGGGTGTACAATTTATGTGGATTTTATATGGTTGTGCCTGCATCTTTGACATAGAAATCACAAACAACTGACGGTTTTATATTTTAGGACTTTTTGCCCATCGTGGTACGGGTTTTTTCCAGTGAAAATGAATGGAAACAGTAGAGCTGCAGTCATGTGATGCCTAAGTACAGTGCTGCCACCACGGGCAACCTGCAACAACAAGGTTGTGTGAATTAGCCGTCCTCTACTGACCTTGACATTTGACCCATAATAGGTGACGCCCTGGGTTGGAGGTACCCAGAAGTGTAACTGCAATTTTGAAGCAATTGGTCAAGTGGTCTTAGAGAAGATTAATTAAGATTTGGACCAACACGCTCTGTGGAGATCTACTCAAGTTACATCTCCAGTGAGTTTTAAGTAAATCTGACTTACGGTCTTGGAGAAGTAAAAAAAGAAGTAAAAATTGGGAATTTTAACTGCAATGCCCACAGACCCACATGGTAATCAATAGACATATATGCATTAACCGTCAAGTAACAACACTGAAAAATAAATCGTTAAATATGAAGGATGTACCGCATCACCACGTAGTGAACTTATCTGTCTAGCACTTCCACAAAGAACATTCTCACCAAGCTTCAGCTCAATCTGCATGACTTTTGGGGAAGTCAAAAATAATTAAAACACACAAAATTCATTAACAAAATAATGAAATGCAGCACCACCTGTTGAAAAAAATATTAATGCCTTGCGGTCTCCTGAAGTGTCCGTAAGCAATTACAAAGCAATTGATTGAGTGCTTTCGGAGAAGATTTTTTTTAAAGATTTGAAATAATAAATCATAAGCAACATATAAGTCACTGGCGCGTGACCATATGAAGACAGTTGGTATAGACCCATCTGAGGTACATCCCCACCAAGATTGAAGTAAATCTGGGTGACTGTTTTGGAGAAGTTGAAAATGATAATGTCCTTGTCAATCCCCATTGACTTTTTTTATAATCAAAGCAATGCATGCATGGACCGACAAACACCCGAACTGATTTTTTAATCAGGATCCACCGCATCACCAGATGGCGAACGGTTTGTGTGACGCTTCCATAAAGTACATTTCCATCAAACTTTAGCACAATCTGCACGACAGTTTTGGAGAAGCAAAGATAGCTAAAACAAACACAAAAAATCACAGCGCCATCTATTGAACAAGTTCAGGTCTACGGGTCCCTAGACCTGTCTCTATGCAATTGTGAAGAATTTTTGAGGTTCCTTCAAAAATGAACAAAAAAACGTAAAAACTATAAATCAATGGAGCGTGACCATTTGAACAAACTTGACAAACACCCACCGAAGGCACATTTCTACCAATTTTGCAGAGCATCTGCCTAATGGTTTTGGGGAAGTCGGAAATGTGAATTGTGAACAGAGGGACAGACAGACGGACTGACAGATTGACGCACGACGGATCACCACCCATCCTATAACCTCAGCCTCCTGACAAGTCAGTTGAGGAAAAAACACAAGCAAAAATTCAGGAAAAAGAAAAATCCCCCGCGCCACCCGTTTTAATGAAAGTTGGGATGTAGGACAGACCAAGGTACAATGCAACACTGGATACAGTGGGACAGCGGATTTTTTTCCTCCAAAGCCGATGATTGCTCTTATATCATCTATCAAAAGCTCATGAAGTACTCTGTCTATTATATTGTTCCCATGCTTGAAGAAAAACTTTTTGAGGCGAATGAAAAACGTTTTTAGGGCATTCTGAAGTAAAGTTTCTAAATCTTGAACTTTCTTTTAATTTCCTTATGGTTAGACGTTAGAAAAGGGGAAATTATAGAGCGTGGTTGTGATGACTTACTTTATTACTAGAACCTGATTTGTCCACACCATAATCACATTGTAGTTTAGAGATATGCAAATACTCTTTACGAAGATGTTGCGGGGTACAGTGGGACACAGCATAAAACGTACTTTTACAGTTGGGAAAGTCCATGCCTGTCACACAAGCTTTATATACTCTTCCACAAGAGTCAGATACCATAGCAAGTGAAGAGACTACCTGAGGGGAAAAATCAAAATGTAACCTGGTCAGTTAAAGGACCAGGTCCCACTGTGCCTCAACACCGGATCACAGTGGGACAAATGTTTGACTCTTATTACTTCAGTGAAGATATTGAAAGCCCATGTCTGGGACATAAGCATAGAATATTCTTTAATAACAGTATACATATCATCAAAAATGGAGGAAGTCCTCCAGAAATGGTAAACAAAAGGCCGCTTTTGCCCCACTTTGCCCGGTCTCTCCTGCCACAAGTGTTTCAATGCAACTTTAAAGTAATTAGTCTTGCCACTCTACAGAAGGCTTTTTTGAAGATTTTTTCGCAAAAATTAGCAAAATCTTTCAAGAAAAATATTAAAATCACTGAAATGTGACCACTTTAAAAAATCCTTGGCAGAGACCCTGAATTCTCATGAATTTCCATGACATTTGATCTCAGGAAATCAAGGTGTTGTACTCAGAAAAGTAAGTATTCTGAACATACATATTATTTCATTCATCCATCACACAAATGGTGCATTCGTTCGGTGGTGAGCTGGAGTCCTGCTTTACCTCCTTGCAGAGTTTAAGTTTCTCATTGCTACTGACACACGGCGTTGCAACGGAGATCAATATCATACAGTTGACAGCTTGCAACCACTCCGATTAGGTTAAGGGTGTTTACTGTGTTCAAAGAAACCTACAAGAAAATCAATATTGCACCGAAACACATGTCACAAAGCTCCATTGATAATTTCTATTAGAATACGTTGTATGCTATATGATTAGCATCGCAATGCCCATATCAATGCACATCGTAGACACAAAACTCAAGGGGAAGGTCATATTCATAAACTGTGGTTGGGGATTTTAATTTTTGGTGAACTGCGAAACGGGAAATAATTTTCGTGAAGCGAAAGGCTTATCACTTGTGAAATGTAATTAAGCATGCCATTAAATCCTCAACTATGAATTTGTGTCCAAAATATAAACTGTGAAATCAAGATTTTGTCCTGTGAATTTTGTGAAATATATCTTTTCACCGTGTCGGACCATGAACTAGGAAAGCACAACTTTTTCTCCTTGATGTGCAGTCGGGAGAGCCCCCCCCCCCCCCTCCATTCCCACCACTGTCATTCCATCATAATATAAAATTCACATGTTACTGTGAACGGAACGTACATCTTCTTTGAGACAATGAATGATGATAGACATCAATGATGCTTATTTGTAATTTATGTCAATGCAGTTTGGTTTGTTGAACCTCTTTGTATTAAATTAGCAGCAATTTGTCTGTGTTCTTGCTAAGGAAAACACTTTAATGATGGTTTCTAATAAGTATGTCAGCCTTACAAGGTTTTTTCCTTTCAAACTGACTCTATTCACACACATATATTGGGTATTATATCATGTGAATAAAGTTGCTTATTTACTCATTGTGTTCGTTCATATCCCTTCGAGTTCGGTATCAGTGAAGCTGCGGTTCTTCTGCGCGAAAATGATGTCCTGGTCTAAAAGATATCTAGTGTTCAAACTAAGCATATGCTGTTGGTACCTATTACACAGTGTTTGTTCATTTAGTTTAAAACATGGATATTCAAATAGAAAACAGATTTACTTGATCGCAAATCTGCCTGTGCATGGAAAGTTTGCATGTGTTGACAGCATTAATGGTCTTTTTAATTTCCCACATATATGCTGTTGGCGGTTATCCCATAGTGTTTGTCAGTATACATAATCAAATGTAGTACAATCATATATCTATCCCCAATTCCATGTCATATATGAACAAGTTCAACTTTCAAATGCTAATAATTTTGATATATCTGCCTCTGTAGATTGTGTGCATATGTTGAAAGCGAGAATAGTTTGAAATATTGTTTGTCAAATATCCAAGATCCGCATGCCAGTGGAAACTGATCCCTATCCGCAGCCAGTTTTAACACTTTCCAGTCTGAGTCCGCATATATACGGACTCACACAGATGAGAAATATCAATATAACGATTTCATATTTGTATTCCTCATGAAGAGAGGTTTCCAACGAATACCAACATGTCATATCTACCATTAGCTGTTGACTCAGACTGGAAAGTGTTAAAACTGGTAGTGGCGAGTAAGCAGTTCCTAAAGGTGTCATGAGGTATTTTCTACAGAGTTGTAAAGGGATCTGTCCCTGCTGACATACTGGCGCATTTAATTTCCACACGGTGATAATGGAAGCCCTCTCATTTTCCGCAGTTTGTCTGGGCATTATTTTGGAACAGTTTTACTTCCTGTATGCTATCCTGGGGCAAAATTATTTCATGTACTAGCGTAATCCCCCTCCCCCCTCCCCATCCCCATGTAGTGCATGTATTTCCTGCATTTTTTATGAATTAAGCAACAAGCTTTCAAATTCCGCAATTTTTGATAACATGTTCATCAGCTGAACCACAAAAATGTACTTATAATATCAGCAATCTGTTTTTCCTGCTTTAATCCTATGGAGAAAATATATCAGCTGAATGTGATCATAAGATGAAACACCCTAACAAATACACTGGCACACCTTGTGAATGTGGTCACTACTGGGAACCACCACACTACTTGTTGTGGTAACATTATGTTGGACAGAGGAGTCGGATTCTTTATAAATATAATTGCAGTGAAAGGCCTCTAGGCTGGGAATGGCACCTCTGCGGCATAGGGTAATGACTACTAGGAAGTGGTTCTGGACAAAAAGACACACATACAACAATAGGTTTGAAGATATTCAACTTTAAAAACTTCATATGACCCTACTTGGCGAAACTTTCAATTTTACAACTTTAATTAGTGGTTCAACTGATGCATCTACGGTACAAACCTATGGATTGAAGTTAGAATGGCACCTCTATCTATAATAGCTTTGGGGATATTCAACTTTAAAATTTGGAAGCGTCCATAATTAGCATAAATTTAAATTCAACCGTTGTCCTGTGTCCAATAGAAACGCAGCCCGAACAAATGTACGATAGAACCAACATTTGGGCCTCTATATTGAATATTTTGGGAGCCAAGAGGGATTAAAATTTTCAAATGACCCTAATTTGCATAATTTTCAACCAGTTGACTATTCTAAACGATACGCAAAAATTCACCATCGGAGCTGCATCCGTGCCGAATTTGAAAGTTTCTGGCTTGAATGGTGTCTGAAGTTAAGCCGACACAAATAAAAAGTTGAAACTTATGGAAGAGAGAAAGAAACAAGAAAGAAACAAGGAAGGAAGGAAGAGAGAGAGAAAGAAAGCAAGAAAGAAAGAAAGCAAGAAAGAAATTGTGGAGAAAACAATATGGGTGTGTTCACACGAAGACATAGATATTGACATCTTTTCAACGTCAAACTCCCGAACCAAAATGACGGCGTAGCGCGCCCTTGCTTATCATAGATCCAGATATGCAGTTATCTTAAAAACTCATAAAATCCCCTGTGGCACAGCCACCTGTCATGAATATGAAGAAGCGAAAATGCCCATAAATGTTCAAAAACTGTAATACTCCACAACGGCAAGACTTCAAGGGCGACGAGTTTAGTCTGTCGTTCGTTTGATGTGCAGTCATAAAAAATGTGGGCATCGGAGCTCCCTCTATTACATTTTTGAAGATAACAAAGAATTTGTTATGACAAAAAGAAGGGAAAAAGAAAAGAATGATCTGATGAACATGACTACTTAAAACTATGTACGTATTTATAAACTACGAAACGCATGTATTATTTTACACCATTTCTCGTATGTCCTTGATTACATTGTAAATTCACTTACCTGATTACTATGTGTGGACCATGCACAAATGATAACGTCCCAGCAAAGACCAATTACAATAATCTATAAAATTGCCGATTCGTGTACATAAGTTACTAAAGCTAGTCAGCGATTAGGTACACCTGTGCAACATGTGTAGAATGCACTCATTTCTAACATTAACATAAAAGAGAACCTGGATGGGTATGCGGAGACTTGCACAGTGAGCTTCAACAGCCAGCAAATATTGAATCCATCAAATTAGATTCTGTGCTTGCAATGCAGTACTTACATTGATGAGTATAATTCCAAAGCTTTGATTGTGTGATGTTAATGCGTCCATACCTTGCTGAGGTTACCAAGAAGTCGGTATAATTGCCATGTAGTTTCCGATACTGACAAGTGATGACCTACTCAACAGCCTCTCCAGTCAGCTTTTGTGGTAAGAAAACGCTATGGTTGACCTGCACTATCAGACTGTGCCTGTTTGTATTGTCTGGTTTCATATATCTGGCAATTTCAGCTGTCATCAGTCATGAAACAAAGTAAGACGTTTGTGTCTTTAAATCTGCTCAGCTGGCTTCACTCAATGTTCTGATTTGGGATTTCTGCATATTTGATTGCATTCCTCCAGAAGTCTTTATACCTGCAGGTGTATGTTCAGCATCACTTTATATATATGATTATGAAGGCATGTTCATAATCAGGAAGTGTGCATTCTTTGCTGCCAATATACTGATGTACATTAAAGGAAGTTATATTGAGAATAATGGTATTTCTAGGCTTACTTTTGTCCAATATTTCTGGCAATTCCTTCAGTACTGACTCCCCTCTTGTAATCGCATTCCCCAAAACACCAGAATTGCTGCTTTGATCATAAGGGGGGGGGGGGGTGCGAAAATATCGGACAATGCTAGGAAACAGCAGATGGTGCTTTTCTATGGTACTCGACCACTCCTTTTATATCGTATTTTAATGAAATCAACTTGAGAACTAAATAACTTAATCATTTTAAACAGTATTAAAAGCCATCTCGATCTGTGTCGAATATAGAGTTTCAATTGCTGCCGATTAGCATAATTTCAAATGCTACAGTTTTTGTACAATGTCCATTAAATTGTCAGGTATAGCCTGTATGTACTACTTTAAATTTTGTGTCTAGCTGTAATAGGTTGGAAGATACATAATTTTAACATGACATTTCGATATGATGCTAGGCCCAGTTATTAAATATGATGCCAAACCCATTTACACTGTTTTGACTTAAGTGTATCCTCATTGCAAAACCGGATGCGCCTCTTATGCCAAACAGTATTTTATAAATAAATATACAGTTACGTGTACCATTACAAATTGTTATGTCTGCAATATTCAATAATTTTCGCTAATCTTATTTTTCATAAAATGTCCTGACACTCAGAATTATCTACATGTTAAAATGTGTTGGAATAATAAAGTAGAAATCATTTAATCATTCAATTTTAATTCTAAATAACTGCACAAACGGTAACTTTTGCTGTAAGGTGGCCCTCATGTCAGCAGCTTAAATAGCCTTTATGGAGGTCTCCAGATCATCCCTTAATTTATTAACTTCACATACTACATTGTTACATGTTTTTCCTTATTCTATAAGGTTCTACAGTTACAGATATATATCGTGTTCTGGGCAAATAATGAAATTATGAATCTATACTATAATGTAAAAATTACTACATCAACACTAGATTCCCATGCTTTGTAACTCTGGGACATAAGATAAGTGCAACAAGTGAAACATGTGTACATTGATATACAGTATTTATAAGTACGTGTATTTGAGTTTCACTATTTACAGGAACACAAAATCACTTATGTGACAATCTATCCTGTTATATATCAACTATGAGACTCACCTAATCCACTGTCACACATAACATTCAGCTTCACATAGCTCTTACAGAAATCTATGGGTTTAACTATTGTGTGTCACCAGCCTGAATGTGTCACAAAAATTGCTACAAATTTTCTCAAAAATAAGTGTTGTTCTTATGTAAAGAAGTGGAACAAAAATGCAACAAGTGAAGAAAATTGTGTGACAGATATTTTCAGCCAGACAGCATTGCTGTCAGCAAACTTAGGTTGCAAGTTTGCACAGGCAATGAAACTGCCTTTACAAAGACACGCTAAACTTTGCTTGAGATTTCATTGGATGCTGCTATGTCATTAACCTATCTATTATAGTTGAAATGGCCCCTCTGGATGATGATGATGATGATGATGATGATGATGATGATGATAATGATGATGATATTTAAAATACCCTCCTGTGTGGCACCTCTCAGTCAGCACTAGCAAATTGTGATGGGGAGTCACACCAAGAAGGCTTCAGACTATGTAGCCTGCTTGGGGGAGGCGGTGGAGGGGGGGGCAGTACACTGGTACCAGTAACAATTTTGCTCTTGTACGAGGTATAGAAAGTAAGAAAATGTACAAATAATGGTTGGTACAAAGTAAGGAATTAGAAAGTCTTCCAGTATGTGAGTACAGCAAATAAAAATGCCCAGTACGCTAGTAAGAAAAAACCCTTAGCCCCCACCCCGTTTGAAACACAATGCAGACAAGTTTACTCTACCAAGACAGCCAGTCTTCGTACGGATTGAAGAGTAAGCCCACAGCACTGGGCACTGGTACCACTGCATGTGTACTGATAGGTATGGAGGCCAGGCTTTCACAGTTCAGTTATCTCTAATTGCATAACAGCCTGGCTGTGAAACAGTCACCAGCTTGTTGGGGGCGAGTAAATATGTCTGATGCATGTGTATTCAGATGAAATTAAGCGAATTTAACATAAATTAAAATTTCCAATTTTGTTTGCATGCAGTAGAATTTTGCTTTAGCAATAGACCAACACATTAAGCTTGAAATGGCAACTCTATCTAGAAAAGTTTTGAAGAAATGCAAGCTTTAAAATTTCCATTAATATGCCTCTAATTTGCATAATTTTTAACATGACGACTGTTCCTAATAATATGCGAAGTTTCACTACTAGGTCTATGACCATGCCACGTTCGGTACTTTTCGGAACTGTAGTGTTCGAGAAAACCTGACCACAAAACTGACATACGGAAATAAAATAAAATAAAATAAAATAAATAAATAAATAAATAAATAAATAAATAAATGAATAAATGAATGAATGAATGAATGAATGAATGAATGAATGAATGAATGAATAACAATAAATTAATAGAAAAATAAAGAAAAGGGAATTTGAGGAAAAACAAGAACTCTCCGTGTTCACACACAGACTTTGGCACAGTGTAGGTAGTAAGGAGGGGGGACGGCTAAGACAGGTACAAAAGTACGTGTGCGTGTAAGGATGCGTTCACACACAGGAAAATGGATAGACACACAGGACAATGAATATCTACACAGGATAACTGATATACACACATGATAATCGATATACACACCAAATAATAGATATGCCATATTCCTCATGGCAGTTGCCTCGGGCAGTTAAAAAATGCACCGTAATAAGACTTCAATTTCGTTACCTGCTTTGAGTTTTACAGCAAAATACCGTCAAAAGATATATATATATATATATATATATATATATATATATATATATATATATATATATATATATATATATATATATATATATGCATGTATGTATGTGTGTGTGTGTGTGCGTGTGTGTGTATTAGTCAGGCCTTACATCTTTCAACTTTCAAGGAGTAGGACTGGTTCTTTTTGGTAGGAATACAGTTCATACATTTAAATATTACTACTGACACATAGAAGAAACAAAATATAAAACACACACACACACACACACACACTCACACACGAAACATCTCACAAACGAATAAACCCAGATGAAATTCTGTCATATTTATGTATTATAGGTACAATATACAAGGATAACAGTAGCTTCATTGCATTAACACTCACTTGTTTTCTTTGTGTCATGGTAAAACACAATCGTGAATAGGCCTATATCTAAATGTATATTTTCAGATACTTTTGTTCATTTCATCATTTCATGCTTTGTGGATCTTTCATCTCCTCTTGCTTTTTGATGATCAAGTACATTTTACATGTATATACATGTCAATTGATAAACTACGGTACAACAGTAGCGTCAGTTGAACATCTGCTTGATGTCAACACTGCCCTCAATATGTTCGCTTATTTTTTAATGGTAACCGTGGGCTGAAGATCCATCATTACCGAGATTTAAGGCAGTGTGTCAGTTTTATTTTTCAAGGCCACTCAATGTCAAAATTAACACCACCAAAAGAAACACC
>OZ026622.1:1178151-1227728 GCA_964020975.1 Hermodice carunculata
TCCTGGTAATATAGGAAATACAATTTACAAGAAGACTGCATCGGGGCATCTGTACCTGCCCACCAAGCTCTTTAACATTAAGCGTACCTGCGTCGTGCCTTTTAGATTCCTCGAAAAAATCAATGTATGTATTGTGTTCGAAACGAATAACAAATAGATAAAAAGCAGTTACTCACCATTGACTCTCACTTTTATTTCCACACTGGAAAAAACTTTCCATTATATATTTGGAGACACCATTTACTTGTCGTAAAATTCTTACATATCCTTATTAGAGGCACACTGTGGAGGCAGCACGGTTATTCTTAGTGTTAAATGATTTAAAAGAACATGGAGTGGCAGTTTACAATACTGAACTTTGAATGGAGGCTTTCTATTCTGCTTCGAATGGAGGTTCCCTTATTCACTAGCTTGGAAAGGAAGGCTTCTCATTACAGTGTAATGATTAAATAATTGCCAAACATTGCATATAATAATAGTCGGACAGCATGTTTGAAAAGGTCCCATTTTACATTGAAAATGTTCTAGCTCGTACTAAGTTATCGTGCCTTACCTGAAATCTTCAATCACTGGATTGCTTCAACTCTCATCATATTCAGACTCTGGCAGGTACGGTCTGTTGTGTTCAGCATAGAGTTGATAGTTGATTTACATGTACGTCAGGTTATTTTGCTTCTATTTAAAAGTGGAAATGTGTGATTTTTCTTTTTTGATTTATTCTGTAGGTTCTGATTCAGTATATTTAGAAGTAAAGATACAAGAGTGAAACCAGCCAAGTGGAGCATACGAGTCACCAGACTTGGCCCAATGTAAGCACTCGGCCAAGTCAGGTGATTCGTATGCTTCACCTGATGTTACTATCCAGTAACTGGTTCCCTGTCCCTTTGCAATGTGCGTACCACAGCAGCACCGGGGACACCAGGCTATCATGACATTTGACATTGAAACTGGGAGGATATGGACAACTTTACCCCTCCAGTTTTGGAGGGGGTTGGGAGGAGGGTTGTCCTTGTTTTGTTTTGTTTGCTTTTTTTTTGGGGGGGGGGGGGTGGAGGTGGTGATAATACAGCTACAGTTACAGGATAAAGCTCAGAATTTACATAAAGGCCATCACGTAGGGCAAAACTTTATTTTACACTCATGTGTGCTCTCAGGATTCAAACATGAACTTTACTAGCACTGGACTTGTATGCATCATATACAGGCATTTTTAATGTCAGTTACCTGTATAGATATTGACTGAAGTTCCATTGGTCTGGAAAACGTTGCCTACCCCCTTCAGGAATAACAATCAGTCAATATGAGATTGTAGTATTTGCTTCACATTTATGTTTCAGATTTTTCATTCAGCATGCAGTTGTTTCAATTGCAGGTTACATCCATCATTGAGACCAGCCATGCCATCACTCACGCACAAGGACTATAACTTTATTCTGCTTTCTATACATTCTATAAATTTATATTTTTTTTCTATTTTAATGACACAAGTCTAAGAGCTTATGAGCTCACTTACGTCCGTCATTTTTTCTATCTGTACACAATTGGTTGTCAACGCAATAACGTCTGCAATTGTCAAGTTAGCCTCACTCATGAAATTTTCAGGAAATGTACCATGAGTGAAAATCCAGGTTGAGTTCCGTATTGGAGGCACCACCAGCAGGATTATGTAACACACAGGCCAAAAGCAAAATACTTTATTTATTTTGATTTTCAACAGATCTCTATGAAATTTGTAGGGAATAATCGAGACGCAAATTAAATTTTCTTTCTTTCTTTCTTTCTTTCTTTCTTTCTTTCTCTTCTTTCTCTCTCTCTCTTCTCTCTCTCTCTCTCTCTCATCTCTCTCTCTCTCATCTCTCTCTCTCTCTCCTCTCTCCTCTCTCTCTCTCTCTCTCTCTCTCTCTCTCTCTCTCTCTCTCTCTCTCTCTCTCTCTCTCTCTCTCTCTCTCTCTCTCTCTCTCTCTCTCTTTCTTTCTTTCTTTCTTTCTTTTGGGGGCAAAATATTCTCCCTACCCGGTTAGGAAATTGCTTTCAAATTGCGGACTAAGGTAATTACTGTCAGGAAGTGGAATATACCTGGGCTCGATTTCCATTATATGCTGTCACTATACAGTGCTGTTTTCATTTTCTGACTTTTTAAAAAAAATATCAAAATAAGGAATAATCGGTAAGGGTACATGTAAATGTTTGCATGGTAGCAATAGAGATAGCATCAAATCTGGCATACTAGCTTATGTCTAGATAATGGCAGATCCTAGGCCCACTGTTACTGCTAAACACTAACAGCAAAGTACCTGTGCTATGGTGTTTCTTTTGGTGTTGTTAATTTTGACATTAAATGGCCTTGAAAAATAAAACTGACATACTGGCTTAAATCAGGGTAATGGTGGATCTTCAGCCCATGGTTACCATTAAAAAATAAGCGAACATATTGAGGGCAGTGTTAACATCAAGCAGATTCAACTGACGCTACTGTTATACCGTAGTTTATCAATTGACATGTATATACATGTAAAATGTACTTGATCATCAAAAAGCAAGAGGAGATGAAAGATCCACAAAGCATGAAATGATGAAATGAACAAAAAGTATCTGAAAATATACAAGTAGATATAGGCCTACTCACGATTGTGTTTTACCATGACACAAAAAAACAAGTGAGTGTTAATGCGATGAAGCTACTGTTATCTTTGTTTATTGTACCTATAATATATAAATATGACAGAATTTTTTCTGGGTTTAGTCGGTTGTGAGATGTTTCGTGTGTGTGTGTGTGTGTGTGTGTGTTTTATTTATATTTTGTTTCTTCTATGTGTCAGTAGTATCATTTAAATGTATGAACTATATTCCTACCAAAAAGGAACCAGTCCTACGCCTTGAAAGTTGAAAGATCTAAGGCCTGACTAACACACACACACACACATACATATATATATATATATATATATATATATATATATATATATATATATATATATATATATATATATATATATATACATATAAACTCATATAAACTGTAAAACTCAAAGCAGGTAACCAAATTGAAGTTTTTTTTATGGTGCATTTTTAACTGCCCGAGGCACCTGCCATGAGGAATATGGCAGATCTATTATTTTGAATATGGATCATGTTTTTCTGTACTATTTGACTGCTTTTGAAACTTCGGGTTGTTTTAGATTAACCGTATTGAAATTCTTAATGTGGAATTTGTAATGATAAATTCTTTTTCTAAAGACTTTTTTCAAGTTCGATTACCATCCCTCAAATTTCTGAAATTCCATTTTTTTCTTTCTTTGCCCGTTTCATACAGTAGGAATCAAATGCAAAATGAAAAATACTGTCAATGTTCAACTAGGGACATATCCGTGAACCAGACATTTCTTGTAATTCATGATACTTTGTCCAATATTGTTGCCATATTTATAGGAAATAATAGGGGGATCTTTTACTTTGCACTCCCTAGGAATCATGCTGCGAACAAATTTCAATTTGAAAAGGAACTGAACGTTAGTGAATCAATAATTTTGTGTTTGAAAGGAATACTGCAATTGATTTTTGTTTTGTCTCGAAATGATAATTCTTTAAGAGCTGTATGTAATTGATCAATGCCATTGTGGCACCAGATGGCACATTGGTATTGTGCCCGTTTCACATGTTGCTCAAATGCATCCTCAGTAGGTGGTAGTTGAGCAGCTGATCGGTCTGTGGTGGAGGCAAGCTTATATCGTAGCTTGTCCAAAGTAGTTTTTTAATCAGTCTCTTTTCCTGTGTTGAGAGCTTTGCTACATAAAACACAGGTATTGGGATATAGCTTGGCTGGGGGTGGCTTCTTAGATGGCGTTTCCAGGTTCATGATTTTAGGTTCACGGTACAAAATTATCTAACCTGCAAATACATTAAAACTCGGCTGTTGTTACCAGGTCCAAGCTTCATTTTAGAAAATAATCCAGTTCACCATGTGTATATTATCAATCATGCAACACATTTTGACAATATGCACAGTCATTCTCAATAACACTGATAATGAAACAATCACATAACAGAGTTAGAATCCGACATGGACTCTGGAAGTCAAAGAAATGTGCCCAGATTTGTTCTTTCCGGTGCCTCTACAACACAACACATAAATGATAAAATCCTAAGTTGAAGATGACCTCATATACATAAATTTAATGATAGGGTTTCTAAATTGTATTCACTTCATATTTTTTCCCGGTAATATATATGCTAAATTTGCTCAAATTCCAACAATGCGTTCTGGAAACAGCACTTTTTCACAAGCTAGCCAGACAGACAACCCATAAACATAATGCCCCCCCCCCCCCCCCCGTGGCGGGCCAATAAAATTTCAGTAAAAATGTGAACTAAAAATGCTGATAAGACGATTGGGATTCTGTGTTCTATATGCTTTGAAGCACTTTTCAAGAAAAATGTAACTTTTTGCATTGGTACAGCACATAATGTGTGATATACATCTCTAGAATGGCTTCAAAAACCCCAGCATTTGAAGCCTACTTTGCATACATATAATGGTGTCCACTTCATATACTCCAGTAAATTTGGTATCAGTATATCCCTGAATATACATTACCTTCATCATTTAACATTTACCCCAATTTTTTTGGTAATTTGGCAACTGCAGCAAACAACATCAACAAATAAAGGTATTTATATTGCCAAATAGATGACAAAATTTTGCAAATAATTATAATAATGATGTTAATCAAATAAATTTTTAAAAGCTTCGTGCCTGTTGAAAGGGTAAGGTCAGTGCTACCTTTTGATGAAATTTGGAGTGCTTATCTTCAAAATTAAGGCAGATATTAAAAAATTAGTGAAAAGTAGTCATTTTCCACAAAAAATAGAGGTTGCCATACACACGGGCGGGTAAACATACCAAAAAACGCTTTTCAGACTGCACAACCTGTTTTTCTGTAAAGAGGAGACATGTGCGCACATTTTGATATAGGTTGTGTTTTGTTATACCTTTGGTTGGGGTTGCACCTATTTTTAGGGCACTTTTGAAGCATTTGCCGCTAGCCTATTATGATCAAGGCAGCAATTCTGGTGTTTTGGGGAATGCGATTACAAGAGGGGAGTCAGTACTGAAGGAATTGCCAGAAATATTGGACAAAAGTAAGCTTAGCAATTCCATTATTCTCAATATAACTTCCTTTAATGTACATCAGTATATTGGCAGCAAAGAATGCACACTTGCTGATTATGAACATGCCTTCATAATCATACATATAAAGTCATGCTGACCATACACCTGCAGGTATACAGACTTCTGGAGGAATGCAATCAAATATGCAGAAACCCTAAATCAGAACATTGAGTGAAGCCAGCTGAGCAGATTTAAAGACACACACGTCTTACTTTGTTTCATGTACTGATGACAGCTGAAATTGCCAGATATATGAAACCAGACAATACAAACAGGCACAGTCTGATAGTGCAGGTCAACCATAGCGTTTTCTTACCACAAAAGCTGACTGGAGAGGCTGTTGAGTAGGTCAACACTTGTGAGTATCGGAAGCTACATGGCAATTATACCGACTTCTTGGTAACCTCAGCAAGATATGGACACATTAACTACACACAATTATACTTATCAATGTAAGTAATGCATTTCAAGCACAGAATCTAATTTGATGGATTCAATATTTGCTGGATGTTGAAGCTCACTGTGCAAGTCTCTGCATACCCATCCAGGTTCTCTTTTATGTTAATGTTAGAAATCAGTGCATTCTACACATGTTGCATAGGTGTACCTATTCGCTGACTAACTTTAGTAACATATGCACACGAATCGGTAATTTTATAGATTATTGTAATTGGTCTTTGTTGGGACGTTATCATTTGTTGTGTGAAGTTATCAGTTGTCTGCGTGGGCTTTCGTGTATCGATTGTTTTTCATGCATGGTCCACACACAGTAATCAGGTAAGTGAATTTACAATGTAATCAAGGACATACGAGAAATTGTGTAAAATAAAACATGCGTTTCGTAGTTTATAAATATGTGCATAGTTTTAAGTGGTCATATTCATTAGATCATTCTCTTCTTTTTCCCATCTTTTTTCAGATTGTTGTTGTTTTGAATACATGTATATACATAATGTAACTGTCTAATTTTGAGCCTGTTAAGCAGGCTTATATTAGAGGTAAGTCCGATATTGCGAGGCACTAGGTCTGAAAGGGAATTGGCGGTCATTTTATTAAAGAGGACCAGTTTGTCATATTTGCATCTAGTGGAAAGACTTTGCCAACCAAGTTCAGTTAGAAGCAAATGATGGGGGGGGGGGTTCAAGGCACAGGTACAGCTACAGGCTGCTTCACACTGAACAGCTTCAAGAAATGCTGACAAACCTTCCGTGCAATTGTCAAAGAGGACACATCCGTATTCGAGTATGGGACGGATCATACTAAAGTATATTCAGGTAAGAGTGTTGCGAAATTGTTCGCAAAATAGGTGTTAAAGATTTCGCATTTTTCAATGTGATTGGATATAACCTTTCCATTGTCAATGAGTGGGGAATCGTTTTGTGGAGTTTGTTACCAAGTATTGACTTAATCAGGGTCCAACATGTTTAGGATTTATCTCTTTGGAGTCATAATCAGAACGAATTTGTTCAAAATACAGACAGATTGACTTCTTTATTGCGTTTACAGTTATGTTACATTTACATTTATATAATTGGAAGAAGCAATCAATTTTGTCAGCTAAGGGAAGGGTATAGGGACGTGGTTGAAGCGTGAGCCGCTTGTATCTTTTCCATGCACGGTTGTGATGAGTCTCTTGATGTTATTATTAATGCACGGTTTGTCTTTAGGTTTGATAGTTTTTTCACGTGATGGGATAAATTCTTTACAAGTATCTATGAAAAGGTCAGACCAATAGGATAAAACTTCATCGATGGAGTCAGAGACTGCGAAACTGGTGTCCCAAGGTGCATATTGGAGGACTGCGTTTAGATCATCAAAAATGCACGCTTGAAGTCCCATACAGTACGTTTGAAAGGCCGATCTCTGTGGCTTAGGATGGAGAAGGAGCAATAGATTACAGCATGATCAGAGGTGGAAATAGTTGGGAGTATGCCAGAATTCAGAAAAAAAGCCAGGGGAGTCGGTAATCATAAGATCAAGTAAACTTTCTGAGTATTCAGAAACATGTGTAGGTCCTGATATCAGCTGGTACAAGTTATTCTGTGCAACAGGGTCTAAAAGGCGCTAAGTGTAACTACATTGAAGTTGTCAGCATCAGCCAGGATATGAACTTCGTCGAGTTTGCCCTCAGTTTTGATACTGCGAAAATTAGTATGACAGACAGAGAAGGATTCCTGCAAATCGGCTGTTGGTGGCCCTGGGTTCGGGTGTATGTCTAAAGAGAAGACTTTACACAAGGATGTAATGATATGGCGCAAATTAGAATATATTTCAAGAACTAGTATGATGGACAGTGGCGTAAGGAAGCTGTACGAGGAGACTACTTGGTCATGACAAAAATTTTCGGGGGAGGTGTATGTATATTTTGAGTGAACCATATATATTGTTAAATAGTCCAATCATAGCTCTATAATGTTGTACGCTAATACCCATTTTGGAGGTACAGGAAAAAGAAAACCTTCACTGGATACTCTGTTCCAGAACATGTACAATACCAGCTGCAACATGTCAAAACACTTTGTGACTGATGGAATTGCTGACTCGATACATGCACAATTTGCAGATAATCAATCTAACACAAGTACAAAATACAAGGTATGAAAGAATATATACAATACACATAAACAACTGATTGCTTGTTAAAATAAATTGGAACAATACAAGCAATGTGAAGTACGTTCAAGCGTGACGTCTGTTACCATAGAACTACTGAATAAGATTGAACTAAACATTTCAGTTGTCACTCCATCTAGAGAAAGCACATAACGAAGATTTCACTATAAGTGAGAAATCAAAACTGTTTCGAATCTATAACAAAACTTTGGACCGACTTGAATTGTGTTTTGTTTCAATTGAGATCCATAGCTTCATCACGAAAAAAGCAAGACATTAACACAAGGAATTTGGTCAGATAGTGCATCACCAAAATATCTGTGTCATATCTTTTCGTAATTTGGACATTCAAGGAGATAATGCTGAACTTTTTGGTGCTTCGCATGAGCAATGAGGTGAATTAACCAAATTTAGCCTACACATGTAACCATTTAATGTGCAACAGTTCATTCTCATTCGACTATGATGTATCTGTGCCTTTCGGCTACCACCTGAAAAAATACTGGAAAGCGTGTAGCATTTTTCTTTAAGTTTTTCTTAAATCTTGCCAAAGAGATTGAATTTTTTGTTTCTGCATTTAAAATTGACCATTCCCTTAATCCAGATACAAAGAAAGACTATCTACGTTGTATTCCACAAGTGATAGGGGGGAAGATCTTGAGCATGTCTTGTATTAATTCCGGAATGGTGACTCAAGGGTAGTCTTTCACGTAAGTAAGTTGGGCCTAAGCCATTTTCAATTTTGTACATAAGAATGGTTTTTTCTGCTTTCACTGAGTGGCTCCCATTTGACCTCTCGGTACAATAAATCTACATCGACACTTTGTGTTGCTCCAGTTATGACGCGCCACTGCGTACTGCACGCGCTCCAGTTTTTCTTTACATGCCTGGTGGCAATTGTCCCAAACAGTGTCTGCATACTCGAATATAGGTCTTATAAAAGTGAAATACAATTTTTCCAGATGCTCTCGGTCGAGATTGAACTTCATACCCCTCAGGCAATCAACCCTTTTCATTGCTCTAATGTATATGTCGTCTACGTGCTGTAGTGCTTTCTCGACTGACCTGGTGTTGATCCAAGGAGCCGTGGCAGCTGGCAGAAACCCTCAGGAACACACGTAGTGGAAGGGGGGGAACTTCACGCACGTCTTCACTTTCCAGGGTCCGTCAATCATCTGCGTGGAATACAGTCTGGTCCCCAGCCTCGTACAGTCTGTCACTATAATGAGAACGAGGCTGTGAACATTAGAATCACAGTAATTGATGCCACACAGACGTCCACTGCACCATACTCTCCCCGGGCATATAGCTGGAAAGCATTTATATAACAGAAAATAATTGAACCACTGATTACAAGATGGCCACTGAAAGTTGAGCTAGTCTGGGAACCATGCAATCTTCATCCCCATGCGACCTGTCACCTGGTGAATATACATACATATATGATCACCACCCTGTGAATTGCAACACTCAATTGGCAAAATTTATGACATTCAAAAAAGAGAAAAGTGCAAATGTATATACAAAAAATGTTAGTACACATTCGAGTAATTTCACGGAAATCACTCTCTACCCCAAACCTACCCATACCCATTCAGTATCAAGCAGAAATATTCATTTATAAGATGGACCCATGCAAAATGTATCCGTATACCGCCATCATGCCAAATGAACCAAACCTTCTTGCTGACCACAATTACTCCCGTGTCCATCCACGATGCATATGATTACATGCAGTTCTGCAAATAGAAAATACAATTATTAGACATGCAAAGTGGAATCTCTAAATCAACAATTCAATACATTATATACGCCACATTACAGCCAGGACCCCAGCAACAGGCCTACACTGGAATATTGTAGAGGTGGCATGCATTTTTCTTGGTGACTTGACAAATCACTTTCAAGGGCAGGTTCCTTTGCTGGGCAATCCACCTGGCAACTTCCAGCAACATTCCTGGGTTGCACACCTTGGTCTGTCGTTTGAATGCAGGAGGCACCAAATACGGAGAATCCGTCTCAACAATGATCTTGCCCAGTGGCAACTGTGAGATCACGTCACTCAGAGCTGTAGGATTTTTATCTTGCAGTAACTTGCTTGTAAAACCAAAAATCACAGCTGGAAAATTATCGGTCCATTTCTGCACGTCATTCATGGTTCCCATAAAACAATGAAGATGAATCTCGTGATCCCGGTGAAGATGTCTTTTTAAGATATGCAGGCAGTCGTCGCTGGCTCCTTCGCCTCTGCAATGCACTACCACAGGCAATTTAGTGCTGTGAGCCACTGGCAATACTTGATCCAGTACAAACTCTTGACATTCTTTAGCCTTGTACCGTACACCTTTGCTGTAGTCAATTCCCACTTCTCCCACAGCCACCACTTTTTCTCCCTGGACATACTCCTTCAAACGTGACACATAATTACTTTTGAATTCACTGGCAAAACGCGGGTGCGCTCCGTACGTGATATAGATACGGTGATCCCTCAAAATATGCTGCCTCTCTTTGGAATCTGGCCAACCCCTCATGAAACAATACTTGGCAATAGCAGCATACAAGTGAAATGTCTCATCCACCACTGGCTGGGAATCCAGAACAGCCTGCAAATTCCCTACTCCTGTATCCCTAAGCAACTCCGCGAGATGGAAGTGGGAATCTACTAAACTGTAAATCTGGGATTTCACCCCCACCAGATGGATTAACTTCTTCCTCTAATTCACGAAATGCCACTCTTCTCTTACTGGGAAGATGCTTTATCAGCATTGACAGCACTCTCCTATGGAATAATGTGGTAACCGAATTTGGCGGGGAGACACTGTGCACCTTAACCACTTCCATACCCATGGCCTCCTCAAAATAGTTCCAAAGAAAGTGATTGTTATCTGTGATCCTTGGAGTCTCTGTAGGATACCACCTCTTGTCTTTCACCATCCCAAGTAAGTCTCCTATGGTTTTACCATATTCTGTACACAAAAAGCGTAATACCCCATTCATCAGCCTCACCCAAGTGTCAAGCTGCTGATCGGTGAACAAAGGACCTGAACTCTGATGTTCCTTGATGTGTTTCAAATGAATCTTGTAGTGCTGAGCCTCCTGCACCCCACAGATCCAACACGCCATATCAGGTGCTATGTAAAATGGAAAATGCACCTTTTCCACATGACGCTTCACGTGCACTTCTCTGCTATCACAAACTGGACATGGATGCATTTTCCGTGCTGAGCCATGCTGAGGAACCTCTGGCACTTCCTCACAACTGCTATCTCCAGTTTCATCTAAAACCAGCCATTCTTCATCCCTGTTGACCCTAGTAATAAAAAGAACAATATATATATACATATACAGATTCAAAAAATAACGTGGTAAGACAGAATCCCATCCTATGTCAATCCCTATAATCCCTCAGATATCCTGGCCGCCTGACTACTCTCCCTCCTTTTGTTGTAGTTGGAACTCCCTCTTCATCAGAGCTGCTGTCATCCACTATCATGGAGTTATTTCCAGAAACATCAGCAGATCGACTTTGCGTGCTAGTAGAAGGCGGGGGTTGTAGACCATCTCCAGTATTATCCAAGTCAAATATACTGGTTAAATCAGTGAAGTCGTCCTCTGACTCTTGTTCATCTTGGTCATAGGCAATCGTTTCGTCTAAATCCTAGAGATTATGACGCAATCTACGAAGCCAGATAGGAATAAAATGATCTTCACAGATACGCAATCTATCATGATGGATGACGTATTCCTTCTTCCTATCCCTAATCCGATAGAGCACTGGCGACAGTACTTCCGTCACCAGGTAAGGCCCCACCCAGACTGGTTTTAGTTTCTTCGATTGACCAATTTTGCTTGCAGCATTGATTTTATACACCAGGTCACCATGCTGATACGAATGTTCTGCAAGCTTGAGATCGTAATCCTTCTTCTGTCGGCACTGCGCTGTTCCCAAATTTTCTCTGACCAAAGTATGCACCCTTTGCAATCGTTGTTTGAGGTGTTTGGCATAACTCGGCAAGGACTCACCAGCTCTTTCATTGGAAGTAATTCCAAACAATAAATCCACTGGCTTAGTGACTTCCCTGCCCAGCATCAACATATTAGCAGAGTACCCAGTCTGTCGGTGTGTCATGCTCCTTATAGCCCCGGCCAAAATGGGAAGATCCTCGTCCCAGGTGTTTTGATTTCCGTGTAGGCAGCAGCGTATAGTCTGAAGGAGAAGACGGTTATACCGTTCCACTTGCCCATTAGAGCAAGGTCGGTAAGGAGTTGTTCTAGTTTTGGTTATCTGCATCAGTCCGCAGATAGCCTCCAGTAATTTATCATCCAAATTCTTCCCTTGGTCAGTATGTATCTGGAAGGGACACCCAAACCTTGAAAAACATTCATGGACAATCTTTTCCACAATAACTTCTCCCGTCTGATCGCTTTTGGCGTAGCACTCAAGCCACTTCGTGAATTGATCCACTACCATTTAAACATACTGATTTCCTCGACGACTGCGACTTATGGGTCCAAGAATATCAATATGTATCCTCTCCATTGGAATACCTACATGATAACTCCCCAAAGATGCCTTCGGCCACACCCTAGGCTTCTTATTTTTGTTACAGACATGGCAAGTCTTCACATACTCTATCACATCTTTTGACATCTGGTACCAAAAGAATGAAGACTTAACTTTCTCCAGCGTCTTAGTCTGCCCCAAATGTCCTGCTGATCTGACATCATGGCTAAATTGCATCACCTCTTCTTTTAAAGACTTGGGTACTACCAAACACCACTTAGGATTTGTGCCATCCAGTCTATAATGAAGAGATCCCCTCCTCACTGACACCTGGTCACGACATAACCAAAGATGCTTGGTCTCAGCACTGCTCAGCCACAAGTCTTGATGGGAAGGAGTATGTCCTGCTTCTACCCATTCCAACACTTTTCCAATATCCGGATCTTGCAGCTGTGCCTGACGGATGTCCTCTTGAGAATGTGCATCCAGCCAATTACAACCAGATGACCCTGAAGCCCCATCCATTGTAGAAAATGCTCTGACTGCTAATGGCACCACATCGTCAACTTCTTCTTCAAACTGACCCCATTGACGTTGTGCTCTTGTGCAATAATCACAGCCTCCACAAGGTAAAGATGTTACCTCAGCACCTGCAAAATAATAATCGCAGTAAGGAATACCATCTTTAAGCCTAGAGAGCTGATCTGCGTTCGCATGAAACCTCCCACAGCGGTGTATGATTGTCATATCATACTGTGACAACTCCTCGAGCCAACGTGCCAACTGCCCTTCCAACATCTTGAACCGCATCAACCATGTTAGGCTATTGTGGTCAGTGCTTATTAAGAAAGGACGCCCTAAGAGATAATGACGGTATTGCCTTGTGAACCTCACTATGGAAAGCAACTCCTTCCGCGTGGTGCAGTATCGTCTTTGTGCTGGTGTCAACGCCAAACTGCCGTAACAGATAGTGCGTTCTTCATTATGCTGTTCCTGCAGTAATTCCCCTCCAATATAAAGATTTGACGCATTGCAATCCAAAATGAATCGCCCACTTTTGCTTGGTAATGCAAGCACAGGAGCACAAATAAGTTGTTGCTTAAGATCTTCAAAAGCTTCTTGATGAATCTTTGCCATTCAAAACTTACCTTGGGCCCAGTCAGTTCATAGAGGGGCTTACTTATAACGGCGAAATCTCTGATGTGGTCACGATGATAATTAGCGAACCGGAGGAATGATTCCACATCTCGTATGCAATTTGGAATTGGCCAATCAGCAACAACCTTCACCTTGTTCAGATCAACAGCAACTCTGTCGCCCGAAACCACTTTCCTAAGGAACTTGATTTCCCTCTTAAAAAATGGCACTTCTTAGGCTTCAATTTAAGGTTGTGTTGCCTAAACCTGTCTAAGACCTCTCTCAAGTTCTTAAGATGGTCGTCAATGTCTTTTCCTAGCAAAACCAGGTCATCAAGATAGGCCAAAGTTGTCTGCCATGTCAATCCGCATAGTACAAAATGCATGACTCTCTGGAAAGTACTCGGAGCCCCGGTCAATCCGAAAGCCATATGTTTATGCTCGAAAAGACTGTACTTGGTAAGAAATGCTGTTTTATGCCTATCGCGCTCATCTATTTCGACCTGATAATATCCGGAGGCCATATCGAGAGCACTAAAGAAAACATTTCCGCTTAGGGTATCCAAGCACTCCTTGATCAAGGGGAGTGGATATGCATCCTTAATGGTGACCTTGTTCAGTCCCCTGAAATCGATGCAATACCGGACTGATCCATCTTTTTTCCTAACTAACACCGGAGGAGACGCCCAATCTGAAGTTGACGGTGTAATGACACCACAATCCAACAGTGACTGCAAGTGCCTTTCCTCCTCCTCCTGGAATCCTAGAGGTGTCCTTCTCATTCTTTGCCGGATTGGTTGCACTGTTCCTATGTCAATCCTATGCTTAATTGCCGAAAAACAACCTAAATCTGTTTCCCCATGTGAAAAAACATCTTGGTATTCCAGCAACAAATTAATCAACTTCTCTCTATCCTCTGTGCTCAATTCCAAACCAGATCTTTCCACAAGATCCTTAATATAAGCTGGAATCTCATGAAGCACTCTGATAGCTGAAGACTCTGAAGGGGACTCTGCATTAGCTCCAATGTTTGACAATGGAGAAGATGTAACATTAGGAACAGCTGTCATAACATCCGCTAAAATAGCATTTCCAATCATTCGCCCTGGCCTCAGCCTGACAAACTTTTCTGTCAGGTTCATAAAATGAATAGGAAACTGCTTCTTTCCTTTGACTAATGAAAAAAGAATACTGAGACCAAAATGGTCACTTACCGGGTTGATTATATAATCCTCTTCATCAGTCAAATCAGACTGACATAATCCCCGAACAACACTGTTTGGGGGGACAACCAACTGCTTGGCCAAAGTTATTTTGGAGATGACGAAAGACTGATCTCCGTCACACTTAATGGCAGCTGGAATAATTTCTTCACCCAGTTCAAGGACATAATTGTTAAAGTTGATCTTACACTTGTGTGGAATAAGAAAATCTAACCCTAACAAAAGATCATCCTTAACAGGAGCCACATACATGATACAACTTTTTCCCCATAACGAATGGAATTCCTTGCACCCGTGTAGCCATAAAAGTCCCCTCACGTGCAACTCCCCTCAGTCTAACATGCTCCAGAACTGGGTACTTTTTCCCCATTTGGTTGTATAATCAGTCACTCAATACAGTGACCTGAGCTGCGGAATCTACCACCGCCTTAACTGGAATGTCCCCTACTGTGATGGGAACCAACATGTTAAGTCCACCAGCTACTGCGTTAACTGCGATCTCCCTGTCAGGTATCGACCCTAAGACTGGTGCTCCTGACCCCCTGGGGTCTAATTCTACAAGATCTGATGAATTAGAATGAATCAGTGACTCCGATCCACCTAATGTGTATGTACAATATGGTGATGATGATGAACTGGATTGGCCATGATCTTTGATTTGGGTCGAAGTATGGCCATAACAATCAACCCTTGCTAGTTTTCCCCTCGAGAAAAACCAGTAGGTGATCCGGACTGTTGACGCTGCTGGAAAGATGGTGAAACAGGTGGCATAGTTGTCTTCTTCCCACAATCTTTCACAAAGTGGCCTACTTCCCCGCAACCATGGCAACGAAAATCAGTACTGCCCATCCTCCTTGCAGGACTAGATCCTGGTGAAGATAACGGACTAACTCTGTTAGTGCTTTTCTGCAACAATGTTGTCAAAAATTTCTGGTTGGACTCCAGAATATTCTTCATGGCTGCTTGGTTATCCTTCATGAGCTGATCAAATTTCTTTAAATGAGAATCCATCTAATCAGCAAAAGTGACTTTAGGTTTGTTAGCAACAAACGTAGCCTGCACTGAGTGCTCATCCAAGTCTTGATGACAAAGACTTCTTACCTTTGCTTTATTTGGGCCATAAATTATGTATTGACTGCAGATACACATCTTTACTCTTTCAAGAGCTCTTTCCAAATCCAAACCTGCACTCTGACTCATTACATGTAATGCTGCTTCTTTGTTGGACACTGCATTTAAGAAAGCATCAACCGCTAACGTATCCATCGCTTGTTGTCCAGCCTCACTATATCCATCCAACATCAATCGTTGACACCTTTCCGCTAACTCTTCCAAAGTTTCCCCTTCTTGCTGCCTCAAACTCTGCAACTTCCTCCTAATGACAACTGGTGGGTCCCCCATGCCGAATCTGGCATTTAACTTTGCAGTTAACCTTATAAAGCTCTCCCTGGTAACTTCAGGCAAACTACTATAGTAAGCTAATGCTTTGTCCCGAAGTGACTCCACCAATTGGTCCAATTGTATGTCCTGTGTCCATCCATAACGTAGAGAGTTGCGTTGAAATTGTACAAAAAATGGACGCCAGTCAGCTCTCCTATTATATGTTGAAGCCTTAGGGGGAGGAGGCCTATGCAGTATCTCGCGTGTCCGCGTTAACTTACCTGATGAATGAGATTTATCTACATTTGATGCAACTACATCCACACCAGGCTGACGTGTTAATACAGGTGGATCCTTAAATTCTTCTTTTGGCCTTACTGGTGTATTACATCTGTCCGCAGGTGTGTCTTCCAGTTGCATCACCCTTTGGTTCAAACCAGAGATACTAGTGCTCATGGAGTCCATGCCTTTTGTAATCTGTCCTAGTTGTAGGGTGGTCTCTTTTTGATTATCAGCTAACAACTGCTGCATTGCTTGTATGTTAGATTCAAACAAATCAAGCATTTTTCTCTCAAGAGGTTTGGGTGCAAAAGACAGAAACCCGTCTTGCTCCATTTTCTTGAGAGTTTGCTTAAGAGAGGTATCTTTGAGAACAGCAAAGAAATTATCAGATGTAAAGTGACCAAATTCATCACGTTTGGACAAAATGAACTTGGCAGTTTTGTCACCAACACCAGCAACCTTAAGCAGCTCTAGAGATGTTGCATCATTGATGTACAACACAGCTGTAGCCATGATCACTAAATGACTAATACACTTCACTATATATTGAACACCACAATTAATTGGATATAAATTTATTCACAATCAAGTGAATTAATGAAACTAAAAGGTTCACAAGTAAGTGAGTGAAAAATATTCACAATTTAGTGATTAATCAAGGCAGAACATTCACGCTTAAGTGAATGATCAATCATTCAGAATGATGTGAAAACAAAGATGAAACATTCACACCAAAATAAATGACAAATAAAAATGAATAAAAAAAAAAATGAATGTGAGTGTCATAAAAAAACTATATGACCATATCACTGCAGGCAATCCACAATGGAAAAGAAACAACAACAAAAAACTCACTCTCTCAAAAATACAAGAAAACTGTTGAAACACCAATGAAAAAAAAACACCAGTGCTTGTTTGTGTGTGTGTGTGTGTGTGTGTGTGTGTGTGTGTGTGTGTGTGTGTGTTCAAAATGTGAACCCAAGGGGAAAAAAAGAAATTCCCAAGAAAAGTACAGATTCAAAAATTACATGAACCTGTCACAATCAGTGTTTATTAACTGTTGAATTACCCAGAGTAAATATATACACTCTGTATATCTTGTGATGACTGCAGATTCCCTGTGCAGGTCTAGAAGAAAATACACCTCAGTCAGGCTGACCTAACAGATTTGACCTCACCTGACCTCCAACGCTGCTACGTCGTCATGGCGATCCTCATTTACATGTGGTAATGGTGGGATCGTCAGTCCAGATTCAAATCCAACAGGTACAGAAAAATCCTTGTACAAACAAAAAATAATATTAATATATGCTTAAGCTGATGTAAGGATGTTCCCTCTGTCATTTACTGCAAAATTTAAGGACAGAAATCCGGCCTTAAATTAACTAGCAATGATGTACCGAGCTGTAACACCAACTGAAATCACCATTTAATCCAACCTGAAGTTTTCATTCAATGTTGATCTCTAATTTCCGTCAGAAAGGCGTTTTCCAATTTGTTCTCCTGACACCAATGTAGTGCTTTCTCGACTGACCTGGTGTTGATCCAAGGAGCCATGGCAGCTGGCAGAAACCCTCAGGAACACACGTAGTGGAAGGGGGGAACTTCACGCACGTCTTCACTTTCCAGGGTCCGTCAATCATCTGCGTGGAATACAGTCTGGTCCCCAGCCTCGTACAGTCTGTCACTATAATGAGAACGAGGCTGTGAACATTAGAATCACGGTAATTGATGCCACACAGACGTCCACTGCACCATAGTGCTTTGACCAGGAGCCATTACAAGATAGAGTGACACCTGAATGTTTGTGAGAGACCGTTACAGGCTTGTTTCTAAGAAGAAGTGGAATTTTATTCTGGATTTTTGTTCTACTGCATCACATTGATTTAGTCTTACTTTCATTTAAGGTGATGAACCACTGGTTTGCCCAGATAGATATTGCCGAAAGGTCACCGTTCATGGTCATAGTACCAATATCCAGATCATCTTAATCCATAATACAAAACAACGAAGTGTCATTTGCAAATAATCCGTTTTTGACTCAACAATGTTCGCAATATCATTTATGTACAATAAAAACAAAATGGATCTCTTTGGCACCCCTGCTATAATACCTTTCCATGATGATGATTGACCATTTATAACGACTCATTTTTTTCTGTTTGATAGGTAACTTTCGAACCATTGAAGCAGACTTCCTCTTATACCAGAGGCATCTAAATTTGCCAATAATCCTTTATGCCAAACTCTTCGAAAGCACGAGACACATCTAAGCATACAAAGTTTACAACTTTTCCGTCATCAATGGCCTCGAGCACTATATCATATATTTCGAGCAATTGACACACTGATAAGTCACCTTCTTGGTGTCCAGACTGCAATTTTACAAGGATATCATTTTCGATGAAGTGATTGCAGACAAATTTGAAGGCACATTTTTCAAACAATTTACCAACACAACTCATTAGTGATATAGGCCTGAAGTTACTGACCATCTGCCTTAACTCGTTCTTATGCATGGGGGGTATTTTTGCAAGGAGGCATTGAATAATAAGTTTTGGACTGAGATTGTCGGTACCACTTGCGTTTGAGACATTTAAAAGGTTTATACAACCTTGAACTAAGGTTTCATCTATAAATATTGTTTCATGGACTGAGACTAAATCATAAGTTATCACAGGAGGTTCAACATTTGAGTCATTTAGACTACATTGTTCAACAAAGAAGTTGTTTAAAAGTTCAGGCAGTCAGCTTTATGTTAATTGTCTGTAATGAAAGACATATTGCTTATGTCTTTCAAGGGTGGGCGTTCAGAGGTTGTGGCTTTATTAGAGACCAAAATTTCCTTGACAAGTTTCCACCACAATTTGTTGTCATTAGAATTAGTCTTGAATAGTTCCTTTGAATGATTTTTTTTTTACTTTTTCTTACTTAGTCGATCACTTTGTTTCTTAATTTTCTGAACGTTGTCCAGTGACTTTGACTTTTAGTTTGTTTCGCCTTTTAATGGGCTCTATATTTTCTTTTATAAGCCATTTAATTTTATCTGTTAACCAGGCAGGCTCAATGAACCAACCTGTCAGAAACCTTTGTCATTTGTCAGTAACCCTGTATCGGAACCTGAGTTCCTCTCAGGCATAAAAAAGTTACTCTGTACACAGGGTTACCAACAGATCAGTTACTGCTGCAGAGAAGAGAAAGGAGAAATCCTTCCTATCTCTGAAATCGACAAGGTCTGATATAACTCCTGCGACATCAGTGTCCTCTTTAGACATACCTCTCAGGGAAACAGATTGAATGTTCTCTATTATGTCATAGAGGCTGAGACAACAAACGTTATACTTTGGTATACCATAAAGACTGCATATAAAGGTAAAAGAGTTGCAAACAATTGAACCACTGTCTTGTAGAGCCAGTCTGCTACACAACTGAAGATATTTGTTAGAACTAGTGATACTCTGACAAAAAAAGTTTCAAAAAATCGGATGTGTACTTGGGCTTGCACAGGCATATCCTGACAGAGTAAGTTTAATAACCTGCTATGAGTATTGGTTGGTATATTAAATAAGCGCCTGATACATTTCCTCCATGCCGTGTAAAATTTTGGGCCATACGAATGGGAGAAGTCCCACAACACACATCCATAAAGTGACATACAGTGAGTCTTAAAAAGTCTATATTTGATATTTGAAAAGGCGTTACCGAACTGGGCAAGTAACAAATTGCACCTAGTGTACAGGTCGGGAACGGCATGGTCTACTAAACTTTTATGAGAGTCTGTGCCAAATTCAGTTCCAAGATATTTATCACACTTTACACATTTAATCACATTGTCATCATAACGAAAATCCTTACTGCTAATTAACTTTATCACCGAACACTAATAATTTACTTTTGTAAGGATTAAATGAAACCTCATATTCTTTGCTATATTCCTTACAAATATCCATCATTTTCCGCAAAGCAACCTTAGTAGGGGCAAGGAGAAGGATATCATCGGCATAACTTACAGCCGCACGAAAATCATTGCCAATATGGCAACCAAAGCCACATTTTTTCAATCTGCTAAGTCATTCATCATAATATATTACGAACAAAATTCGTGAAAGGACACCACCTTGTTTCACCCTGTTACTGACAAGAAATGAGTCGCTCATAGCATCTGATCAACAGACTCTTACTTTCTGAGAGATGTAGAATAAAGCCAAGATACGCACTATCAGAGGGCAAAGTCCTCTCCGTATCACGAGCTTAAATCTGCCAATAACACATGACTAAGTACATCATTTGAGTAGTAATTGAATGTGATAATGATTATTGAATCAACACCTTGGCACGATAAGACCACTATATATCTAGTAGAATGCTGAGCTTTGAGACGTGTATCATGCAGGTGTGTTGAATACATAAATTGTCAAGAAATTGCACACGTTTATCACCAGATATACCACGCCTTGCATCAAAGTACTATGCATATGTGATGCAAAAAGACAACTGTTTGACGCATGTAGCTTATTAGTAACTGTTGTAAGCGTAGTAGGCCAGCCGCGATGCGTCACACATGTAACACATGTGGCTTACAAGTAACTGTTGTACTTGGGCGAGCCCTGATACGCACATTATGCATGTGTAAAGCGGTAGAGTATTTACAATAATTAAGTAAATTGAGACTTCTGTTCCGTGAAAGAGGCAGTAGAAGGACTGTTAACAGATCCCATGCACCAGATTGTGGCACATGTGAGGAACAAACCACATAGTAGGCTCAGTGAACGCGATGCAAGCTTCACTTATTGAAAATTGAGGTAAACGTCCTATAAATGAGTTTGAAGTGAACCATTTTCTGCCTCTTATCATTTCCATTTTCATTTACAACGAGTGCAAATACAGGCAAATTAATAATATAATCCAGTAGTAAATTCAAGACACATAAGCTAAAGAGCTGAATGGAGCTGATCAGGAGCTGAGGAGAGAGAAGTACCACGTTTCTGTGCTGATCGTGCTGATCAATATAAGATGCAAAAGGGTTTTGACTAAATATTCTTGTTACTAGAGAAGATATATACACAGTAAAAAGAAAAGAAAAAAATACACATCAGGCTTGAGTGCGTGACGAAACATATTACCATGAACTAGAATTTCAACAACGTAGTAATATTACAGAAGTTTTGGCATTTCTTGACTGTGTGTCCAAACGTCACTTTACAAAGGGTGAACCCGAATATTACTATATCCCTGACCTCTCGTGGCCCAAATCATCACTAACTGAACGCAACTAACATGAATTGTGACCATTATTGTGGTGAGTCAACATTAGACCGGAGCAAGGCGCATTTGAGCATGAGCTGATAGAGACCAAGGACAGAAATAGTGCAGTATAGAGTATTGGCATTTATAAACCACATGTATTATTAAGTTTAAATCACAATGTGCCATGGCCCGACCTTTCATGGCTAAAAATAACGTTATGGAAACGCTGAGCATGTAAATGAAAGTGACCAAAAAAGTTGGCAATACATGTATTACATGAAAGAAATTTATATGCCACTCCGACAAAATTCCAAAACAGATAAATTAGTAAATCAATAGATAAATAATAATAATAATAATAATAATAATAATAATAATAATAATAATAATAATAATAATAATAATAATAATAATAATAAAGAAAACACAAAAAAAAAGAAAAAGAAAGAAAGTATACACGTAAAACGTTCATGGTAAAGAGTTCGATCATGGTACCGTAGAACTGTGTGGGACCCAAGGTGGTACATACTCATGTAAGCATAGTCCGGTAACTGCTGGTGTGCAATACAGCTAATCAATGTTAATCATTAACGATCATATTTGGCAAGATCCTCGGCGTCACGGATCAAGACCACAGCACCGTTAGGCGCGGTTGATGGACCCCGCGGGGTTAACTCTCTGACATATATACGGCCATCCCTTGACCACGATGAATGAATCCTCTTGTCCCTTTTATGTTGTCTGGTAAGGTACATGATACGTGACCGTTTTTTCTTTTTTCTTTTTCTTCTTTTTGTAAGATGCTCCGAAATAAAGATACCTCTACCTTTCTTCCTGGCTTCGTAGTAGCCGACGCCTGGCTCTGTATGTGGCAAACTTGACGATAATAGCCCTGGGCTTGTCACGCACCTCTTTGCCTGTTCCGTGGGATCTGTCAATGTTATCCCGGCTTAGGTTGACTCCCATCTTTTGGGCTTGTTGGGTGATAAGCTCTTCAGTGTCCTCAGAAGGGTTCTCTGGTGTATTCATCCAAACTCTCAGACAGTTTTTCCGATTGTATTGTTCACTCTCCTCCTGCGCTACCTGGAGTTCTTTGACTTGAGAATCAAGGACACTCACTTTTGTCTTAAAATCCCCAATCACCTTCTGAAGAGAATCTTTAGTGGATTTTAGTTCAGATTCAAGATCACCAACTTGTTTCTGCAGGTTCTCAACACTGTTGGATATGATACGATCAAAGGCCCTTTGATTACTTTGAACGGACACGCACATGGAGATTTTGACTTTTTGTCTATAATCACAACTATTTGCATTTAAATGGGTATTTGTTTACAACAATTTAGAATTGCAATAGGGCTTTATAACCTTCGCAAACGTTGGTCAAATTTAAAGTTGCTTAGATCTTGTGACCATGACCTAACTTTCACATCCTTAGTTTTCTGGTATACTATACTCATTTTGTTTCTTTTGAACATGTTTGTTAATATGCATCATTTGATGTCGCTTGTATGTAAGTATTTTAGAAGAAATTCGTGGATTTTAGACCAATTTTCCATTCGACCTTTATGTTTTTCTACCAAGTTGTATGCGACAAATATGATTTACGATGTAACGAAATGTAGACCTAATAGAATTTCGACGTATCAACTTTTCGATGAACTGGTTGTTGAGGAACTGTCGTGCACAATGTTCATCCCAATCCAGGTCCAGTGGATAGACATGCTAATAAGAAGCTTTCACTATGTCATGGGAAACGGGATGGACTTTTTTCCCTTGCCTAATCCGAACACATTGATATTGTAACTCTTTCTGAAACATGATTAGACGTGACCTATCCGAATGAACTTATATTCATGGAAGGCTCCCAGTTACCTTTACGCAAAGACATATCTGTTGGCTCCGGGGAGGGGTCGCAATATATGCAAGAAACAACATACTTTGCACGAGAAGACTTGACCTAGAACAGGAAAATCGTGATTCTACTGAATGTCTGTGGGTAGAAATTCCATCAGAACACGGACTTATACTTTTAGGTGTCTATTATTACCCTCCAGGCCAATTAGCTGTAGATAGGGATCTCTTTCGGAATGGCATTGAAAATTCCATAATTAGTGTCTTAGATCTTAATCCAAAAATTCTACTCTTCACCGGCGATTTCAACGATAGGTGTCAAAGATGGGACACAGATTATTCCGAAAGTGAGCTCGGCCTACGCCTTGTCAACCTTTTATCCAGAAATCATGTATTTCAACGCATTGACAAGCCTACCACCTCAAATGAACTTTCAGAGAGCCTGCTTGACATCATTATTATTATATTCTAAACTCGGGGACGGGGGCACCAATTGGTACCTCTGACCATTCTGTTATTAATTGCGGAAAGAGTTCCTACCACTCTGACTGTGCACGGTGGTTTTCTCCGAGTCCTTCGGTTTCCTCCACCAAACATGCAGGTAGGAAGTATACGCCACGATCTGTGCCATGGAGAGTGATTAATATAGGCTTGGCCTGCTTCGCAATCCATGTAAAAGATATGGGTCTATACTTTTTTCTGTTATTAATTGCACATTATCAGTTCGTCATAATGTCACAAGCCTTTCAAACGAAAAATCTGGGACTATAAACGAGCAATTTTCTGATTGATCTAGAAGTCTTTCAGATGCTTATTGTAACACTGGTTTTGACATTTTTGATGACATAAACGATATTGTTTCTTTCTGGTCTGATCTTCTCATTGATTTATGCAAACAGCTCATTCCCTTCCGTGAAATTATACTTCTTCCAAAAGACAAAACCTTGGGTCACTTGTGAAATCAAGAAATTAATGAGACAAAGGAATCGAGCCTGGTATCGAAACAAACGGTTAAAAAAAAACAACGACCTTTCACACTTGCTAAAGCTGTAAACTTAGAGCGTCTGTTTCAGTTTTACAAACGCAAACGTAATATCGTGGTTAGCGCACTCAGAGGATCGATGAGATCTTATTTTGCCAAAATTCGTCCCTAACTTGACTCACATGATATAAATCCCAAGAGATGGTCGACGCAAACGCAAGCGTAATATCGTGGTTAGCGCACTTTGAAGATCGATGAGATCTTATTTTGCCAAACTTCGGTCCGAACTTGACTCAAATGACATAAATACCAAGAGATGGTGGAACCTGAGTAAATGTTCTCTTGGTTCCGAAATTCATCATTCCATTCTTCCTCTTCTCGAAAATGGCCATGTGTTTACTAGCCATGCAGATCAGTGTGATAACTAAAATACTTCGAAAGCGGTGCTCGTTTTCCACACATGTGCCACACACAACTGGGCCTCAATTGCTCTCCTTTAAATAGTCATCTTTTAAAATTCAATACTTTTCCCTCAACTGCCTGTGAATGTTCAGATCCGTGCGAAGATGTCCACTATTTTTTATTCTAAAATGCCCCCGTTATGTAACCCAAAGGAATGATCTATTGAAGACTGTATGTGGAATACTCACGCCGGGTGTACATCCTTCATTGATAGTAGATTTAGCTGTTGGCTTGTTAATTTGGTATCTTATTTATGGTAATAGACACATTCCTGATGATAATATCGAGATATTTGAAGCTGTACAAAATTTATATGTCGAAACCAGAAGATTTCACTTTTAGTCTTTCTCATCTTACGCAGTAGGTATAATTACATCTGTTAATAGGTTTAATCCCAATATCTTAAATTTCCGTGCGACATCCTTTTTTTCATGCAGTCTTCGATTTATTGTATTTGTCCTGTGTGCCATGTATTTGTTGTTGTGTTTTGTTTTGTTTTATCTCATGTGTTTGGAGAACCTGTTTTGTTACTGCTCCATTGTACTATTAGGTAATCCAATTGAAATAGATATGTTTAAATCAAGATGCTAAGGAGCTACCACCGTGCACAGTTGTGCAGGGATGTTAGATGGCACACATTCCAAAATGAAGTTTCTCGAACTGTTTAAATGAGATGAAGCATTTTCAGAGGCAAAACACCGAATTACGGTTACAGACGTTTTAATTGCTGATGAGATCTCAATGATCAGTAAAAAGATCATCATTGTGTACATTACATATGTGGAAACCAGCGAAACAACTCCACTGCAAAAGGAGGGATTCAAAGACTCCTTATAGGGGACTTTTGCCAACTTGAACCAGTTCCAAATATTACATATTGCGATGATGGGGATTACTGTTTCTTCTAAGGAAACAAAATTTTCACCACAGATCCAAACACGTTGATGCTTTTTAGATGGTCCCCTGTGTCATGGACATATCTTAAAAAAAAATCTGTTGGGATCGCATTTGAACCCGTGAAGGTCAAAGTAGTCAACAACTTGAAATATTGAAAGAAGTATAGGCACAACAGACTAAACCAAAACGTAAGGTAAACAAAAACCAAATTAACTCTAATTCGTGTGAAATGACATAATTTTGATTAAATTTAATAGATCTGAAGAAGAGAAGGGGAAAATATGTAACGAGGAAAGGAACACAGCATGGAAAGAGAAAGAGAACGTACCGAAGTCACGGACAGAAAGAAAAAAGATTAGAGTGAGGAAGAAAGACAGAAAGAAAGAAAGAAAAAAGAAAGAAAGAAAGAAAGACAGAAAGAAAGAAAGAAAGAAAGAAAGAAAGAAAGAAAGAAAAGGTGAAGGACGAATTAAAACTGAAAAGAAATAAAAATCGCCACGTACAGAGATTGTGATTTGTTTCAAAGTTTATTGACTCGGGTGTTTATATCTATTGTGAATTACGTGTCGTCTCACGAATTTGTGTTTTCAGTTGGCTAGGCCAGCTGAACATGTTTGGGACTTTTTTCTACATGCAAAGAAAATATTTCCTGGAATTACAAAACAAGCAAATCAATAAATGTTTTGGAACGTATGTACTGTTCGCATCGTATCCATATCAGGCTTCCAATCAAAATATGTCAAATCACCTCTGCCCGACACACTTCACAAGTTTATAATGTAGGTTAAGTTAGACATGTATGAGTTTTAATGATTCTGACGAATAGGTTTTTATTTGAATGCACGTGTGGTAATTTACTGACCAATAGACGCACGCCACCATTATAAAAAAGAATGCACCAGGTTTGTTTTGAAATGCACATGCGAAAATATACATTATACAGTGTATTTTGTGTGTTGGAAACACGGCTGCTCCCTGGGCACGAGATGATCCCAGGCGTGATAACCAATGAGATTTCAACATTCAACATTCAACAAAACAATGTAGAGGAAGTGTTTGCCACGAGCACAGCAACAAAAGTAATCTTAACGCTTTATTGGCAAGTGCAAAGTACATTTCATTTGAACCCACAGAAACTTTATTACAATGGCAGAAGAAAACACGGGTTAATTTTTTGTTCAAAGCTCTAATATACCTTTTTTTTGTCCAGTACCAATCAGCGTGTGCCGGCCGCATTGTCAAAGCTTTTCATTTTCTGCAATGCGTCTGTTTCATGCGCCTGTTATCTGAGTCTATAGTTTTGCAGACGCGATTCGGTTGATTTAACTGAATTTTAATCCTGCTTAATCCATCTCCTGTGCACACATAGTCAACTTCAGGTAACAATGGCCGTCTTGGATCAGACAGAGTAATAATAGTATACACCCGAGTTGTATATAGAAATTGCAAACCATAAAGAAAATAATCAATGATAATAAGTAAAGATAATGACAATATTATCTAACGAAAGAACAAAAAAAATAAAACCGACTGGACGTGTACATACTTGAAAAACGCTTTGACCTTAGCATGAACGTGGCAACACTTCTGGGCATACTGATGTCGTATTCCAAGTCTTTGGAATAATTTCCATACAATAGACAATTGCAATCAGTTACACAGCCCGTAAGGAAGAGTCTGAAACCTTCTTGTCGAACATCGTAAAATAAAGAACATCCGAGGAAGAAGTGAGACACTCTTTCGATTGCCGCACCACATTCGCACGTGGGGTTTGTGGTCAAATTATAACAGCCCTTCAAGCACGCAACAATTCAATGCGCATTTTAGCGTGGTGAATTTGAACTAACGCATTCTCCCCCCACTGGAAACTCGGGACACTGGCGATGTTTCTGTTGAGTTACCGTGTAAAACCACCCATGGAATTCATATGCTTAATATTTTGAACAAGTGATCGCCATATACGTATAGTTGAAGAAAAAAAAATCAATTCAGAATGACAAAAGGTATATCCCCCGAATTTCGTGTATTATGGCCAGTTTCGAAAAAGTCGGATATTCTGTACCTTAAATAACCAGGAGATTAACCATGATATATTTTATATATCTGTATTCACTCATGTTTCTCGCGCCTATTACGTTAGTAATTCCCACTTAACTTCGTCACACCTTAACCCAATACTTGTGTTTTGGGTTGCACCGGTCACGCTTCTTGCCGCGGTGAACTGAAGAAGAATACTTTCTGAGTAGTTGTCCCGAATAATGTCTCCGTATTCTATTGTAGGTCCGAAATATATTTTTATCTTTCGTTTAAGTAATACACCTACTAAATAAATTTTTCAGTACACGGATAAAATGAAGTCGTTTTATATCCTTGAGACATACATTTTCAGTGTGATGTGCCATGATCCATTTGAGGACAAAGAGAATTCGTAAATGACAATGATGATCAGTTTCGGAAATACGGACATTATAAAGAAATAAAGGAATAGGTTTGACATTTTGGACACAACTACAAGTCACTGAAACAGTTTTACCCTCGTTTAAATTTATGAACCAGTTTGGTCAGCCCACATGTTTATTGCCGACAAATCACCGTTTAGGATCATTCTGGCTACATCTTCATCGCCGCAGTCCGGGACAAAAATTGAGATGTGTCGTCAGCAAACAATCTGATATTTGACTCTGTAATTCTAGCAATATCATCATTGATATAAATTAGAAATAACAGGGGTCCTAAGATAGACCCCCAAGGCACAGCAGCGTCGACAAATTTCAAAGACGATGTCTCACCATTAATAACAACTCTTTGTCGCCTTGCGCAAATATAACTATTAAACCACTTAAGTAGGCGACCTCTGACGCCAACCTCATGAGGCTTGGTGACTAACCCTTTGTGCCAACGCGCGAGAGGCATCCAAAATTCTAATTTTACTGATTACACTCGTCCATGGCTTCCAGTACGGTGTCATACAGCTCTAACAATTGTTGGGCTGGAGAAGCACCGGATTGATATGCGGAATGGAATTTTGTAATGGTCTTGTTTTGGGTACAATGATAAAACAAATGTTTAAATACACATCTCTCAAAAATCTTAAGCAGTGATTTATGTCTGCCGTTTGATGTCAACTGTTTATTATCCTTTTCGTGCAGGGGATTCATAGTTCCATCTATCCATCAACAAGGAAAAAAACCAGAAAAGAAGATTTGTTTCAAAGCAAACCTGTCTGGATGCCTTCAAACCGAGAACAGTTGTTACAAACTTATAAACTGAAGTTTGAATGATGCAACTAATAATAATAATATTGAAGCTATTCACGATTTTAATTGTGTGTATTTGCCTAAATTAAAAGTCTAACAACTGTGGTTCATAGTTCACTGGATACAGCTATGTAGCAAACCTTTAAACTGAAGTTAGAACGGCACCTCTATCTATAATAATTTTGAAATTATTTAAGGTTCAAATTTTGCATATTCGCCTAATTTGCATAAATCAAAATTCTATAACTTTGGTTCTTGGTTCATTGGATGCGGCTTCGCCATAAACCTACAAATTGAAGTAAAAATATGATAATTTTGAAGCTTTTCAAGATTTAAATTTTTCATATTCACCTAATTTGCATGAAATAAAATTCCGCAACTTGGGTTAATGGTGCATTGGATGCGGCTTTGCCATAAACTTACAAATTGCAATTATGATGGCACCTCTATCTATTATAATAGTTTTAAAGCTATTCAAGATTTAATTGCATAATCACCTTATTTATCTAAATTAAAATTCTACAACTAAGGTTCACAGTTAACTGGATGCGGCTTTGCCACCAACCTGTAAATTAAAGTTGGAATGACATCTCTATGTACAATTTAATTTTTGAGATATTCAACTTTTAAATTTTTCAATGCCCCTAATTAGCACAATTTAAAATTCGACAACTTTCATTAACTGTCTATTGGCAGGTGTTCCAAATCTATACATGCACATTAAATTTATGTCTACATTCAATCGTTTGGAATATAAAGAGCATTTAAAATTTTGATTGCCCTGATTTGCATAATATTTACCACCATGACATTTCCAAACGATATGCACAATTTCACTTGTAGGTCAGTCACCATGGCAAGTTAGGTAGTTTTCAGAATAGTGTCCAAGAAAAAGTCCGGACAAATTTGGGTGCTATGGGAAGAAAGAAAGAACAAGAAAAAATTGCTTTACAGCAAATATGTCTCGGTGCCTTCAAAATGAAAACAATTTGAAATCCTACACTTTGCCATTGTTCAACATAATCGAAATATAAAATCGAGAGAGAGAGAGAGAGAGAGAGAGAGAGAGAGAGAGAGAGAGAGAGAGAGAGAGAGAGAGACAGAGACAGAGAGAGAGAGAAAGAGAGAGAGAGAGAGAGAGAGAGAGAGAGAGAGAGAGAGAGAGAGAGAGAGAGAGAGAGAGAGAGAGAGAGAATAAATCTGAGGAAAAACAATTGGTCTGGGTTGGCACCCAGACGTCAAGAAAGAAAGAAGAACAAAAAAGAGAATTCTTGAAAAAATAAAATATCTTGGTTCGCACCCAGACATAACAAGATCCATTATTATGATTATGACATTGTATTGGCTTGCACATGGTCTTATACATATAAATATATCTATCCGAGGAGACACCTGTGTAGTCTCTGCAAATATTGATAGTGTCTTATAACGAGTCTTGTTCGTGCAGGTTGTTTCTTGTATATTGCTTGTTTATGTTGTGAGTAGTTTTGTATACATGTGACTACACGTTACTGTCATGCCAGAGATTAAATCAATAATTTTCACCCTTATACATGGCTCGCGCGGGGACAGACGAAGTCCTCCCTTCATACCTGCACGGTGGAAGTATTTTTTTTTTAATTGTTGTCGTCATGCAAAATCATCTTAATATATTATACCGGGCGGCAGTGAAAAAACCTTAAGGTAACATTGCCGTCACACATACCTGTCCGGAGCACAGGTGTTTGCCTTGCCATCTAGGCTCGACTTCTCATGAAGCGTGTGAGGTACCAATGTTCAAGGTGAGAAACGCCAGATGTAAACATATTCAGTCAGGCCGACACTGAGAGGTCATTTTACCGGTGCAAAAAAAATTATTAACTTTGGTGCACAGTTTTTGAACATAAGGATCGATACACATTTCCCTGTCGCCCTGTCTCGTTTGTACATCCCTGGTACAAGTATTTGTGACACTCGAGTAAATAGAGAGACACATGGTTAAGGCAACCTCCTCTCGCCTTTATTTACATGTATATATATATATATATATATATATATATATATATATATATATATATATATATATATATATATATATATACGAACAGGACGAAACTGCCGGATTACAAAGGCACCCAATTGAACTCCCAGTGACGCAACTATTCACATTAAGACGGGCACATTCAGACGCGATTAATTCGCTTATCTATTTAACAATAGTTCAATCAACATTTAACTTTTACACACACACACACACGTGTGTGTGTGTGTGTGTGTGTGTGTGTGTTTATTTCAGACACAAATACATGGTCCATGGAACAAGTGCAATTATAGTATATGTGAGGAAGGTAAAAATGCAGTTAGAAAGTGCACATTGAACTTCTTGGACCTTGATACTGCTCGAAGAAGAGCGGTTAAATATGGGCGATTTTTGGAGAGCATAACCTGACCATCAGAGGTAAAGTTCTAATATACGAACACAGCGAATCTCAGTATTGTATCAGTATGACACCCGTGCTCCACACACCCAGCAAGATGTCGGGAGCAACAGACGCACGTGGTACTTGCATACGATGCGTCCAGGCTTTTACACCGGAAACAAGGACCGTAATGACGCTGTTTAAGCAAAGTGTTGGTAAATCAAGGCACCCACACAGTCACGTACTCCACCGAGAACCAGATCCCATTGACCTTGTTATAGCATGCAGTATGCGTATTCGAGCACAGTGTGTACTGAGAAAACAAATGCAAACGGACACAACCTCCCCCCCCGTTTCATGACCTTAGTTTCATGACCTAAGCTTGACCTGGATCATGATTAGGTTGTGTCCGAAGCACTCATTTCAACATCGATAAAAACAGATGGCGTGGCAAGCGCCTGTGGTCCGGAGACTCAGTGTGTGACTGCCGCGTCTGGCGAACCTGTACCGGCGTCCATGGTGAAGACGAAAGTGGTCGCAAGCAGGTCTGTAACGTAATCGTCTTTTTCTAATTATTACATGTCATAATTTCACTTCTGAACACCCGGACCGTATTCCAAAGAACGGCCTATTTGAATACAAAAGCCAGCTAATGCTCATGTACTGTACACATGCGTGTTGGAATATTAAGTCGCGGCGTATGATGACGGTAAGCGTCGGTGGATTGGTTCAGATTGTTACGTACTTTTTGAATGACGATACCCGTGGGGCCATTACTGACCCAAATTTTTATGAGTCGTTTACAATGGGCATCGAAATGCTAATCTGCAAACGAATCACAGAAAACGCCACTTTATCCAACATACATGATGGTATGTGATTAGAAATACTGGTGCGGTGCGGTGTAGTCGTGTGTGTGACAAAGTAATTAATATGGTGACATATCCCTATTATATGTAACACTACCGAAGAGACTGAAAAATGTGGTCTGAGTAGGAATGTAAGGATGAACAAAAATGGGACTGTAAATCGGTAGACTTTTCATGTGCAAAATTAAGTCTCAATGTGCAGGTGGTCTTAATTTTAAATTCTAATGTATATACAAATATACATACATACATATTGAATCAGGGAGCTGCCATCGAATATAAGAATATCACGGCTTTCATCTATAGCAGAAACCCCCGGGCGGTAGCCTGAGTCAGGCTACTGCCAGGCTACTGCCCGGGGGTTTGTGCAGCTGCCCTCTCAGGGAGGCCCTGAAAGGACAGCTGGACCATGCTCGCTGATGTGTCGGAGAAAATAAGCAAATCGGTTGCGTAATTATGGCAAGATTGTGATTTGTTTTGTTTGACTTCATGCAGGATACACCGTATGCATATTCCTGTACATTATGTAAGTAAACATCCGTTCAGTTTGTAAACTTAACTGACAAATTGTATGTTCAACTTTCGGCGTGAAATTCACTTCAACATGTCTATTTTCTGTCTTGTTTGCTTGCTTTCTTAAAGCTGCGATGCTGAATATTCCGTGCATCAAATTATTTACTCATAGTAGACATAGAACCGGACATGTTTGCGCTTGGTTGGGTGTGATAATCCTTTTTCAACATATGGGCTGGATTCAGTACTCGGAATATACATACATACATACATACATACATACATACATACATACATACATACATACGCGTTTATCGGCAATCAACCGATCTGCACAAGCGATCGATCGCGCTGCATCCACTATGGATCTGTTGTTCGCGCACGGCAATCGGCCGATCGCGCGCGTGTCGACCGATTGCGCTGCGCTGACATCGGATGTGTGCATGATTGCGCGAACGGTCGATCGGCATGTTGAATAGTTCATCAGCTATTTATCGTGATTAACTGATGCTGATTTTTAACTGTTCACACTTAAATGACATGATTTTGTTCATGATTAAACTCTTGCGCAATATTGTAATTTATCCAATGGTTAATTCAGTGTATTTTAGTGTAATAATAGGACATTTTATACGCCGTATAGATACATATTTTCGACATATTGGAAAGTGTGCATTGATACGATATCAATGAACGACTGCGTTGATGTCTACACTGATATGCTGTTCTGTGCACGCATGAATGTGTCTCGATCTGCCGCGGGGGGGGGGGGGGGGGAGGACAGGTCAGCTAGACGCAAAGATGTCGTCGGCCATTCTTTCTGGCATGATTATTAAATGTGTGTGTCAACACTTTTCTGTTTTTCCTGAAATTCGTTCTTTCTTCCTCACCACTGAATTTGTCTGACACTTTTCTCGGACGCAATTATACAAACTCCAAACCTGACATGATTGTACCTCCATACAAGGAGTTGGACCTTTTTATGCAGAGGGATAAAGATGTTTAAAATTATGCAAATTAGGGGCATTTGAAATTTTCAGTCTTGAATATCTTCAAAAATATAATAAACAGCGATGTCATTCCAACTTCTACTAGAGCGTTATTGACCATTGTGCATTTAAGGAATTTAGAACAAAAGTTATAGCGATTTAAAGTATGATAATTAGCAGCATTGGAAACTTTAAATCTTGAATATCTTCAAAACTATTTCGGATAGAAATGTGATTTCAACTTCTACTAGGGGGTTATTGACCATTGCGCACCTAATGAATTAAAAACAAAAGTTGTAGCAATTTAAATTATGCTAAGTAGCACCATTAGAAGTTTTAAATCTTAAATATCTTCAACGCTTTAATAGATAGAGATGCCACTCCAACTTTTACTCCTGTATTGTGGACTTTTTGTACATTGCCATACCAATATGCTTTGAAGACACACACACTGATTTACTATGCAGCAAATCATCTTTTCTAGTTATGTATGAATGTGCTCCTTATTTTGGCTTATTATAATCCAGTCTACAGAAGAACCATAGGATAAAACAATCATCATATGTATCCTTAGGCGTAGTTTTGTACTGTGGCGACCATACGCTATATATATATCAGCATTGGAACCGACAAATGGCGCTTGAACATTGATATTTTGTCTAGGGCAATGCGCTGGCGACGTTCCTGTGATTTCTTTCTTGAGTCATGTACCACTGTCTTCATGTGCCCTATTCACCATGCGACATAAACTCTCTTACTTAGCAAACAAAAATTAATTATATTGGGTACTCTGGTCTTCAGTCATTATTAGGTTATGGTGGACTTCATCCCATATGTTGTATCTAGACAAGTCAAAGGTCAGAATTGGAGAGGGTGGTACATAAAACCCGATGTGAACATTGCCATGATTGTCCAGCGTGACGCGTCGTTACTTTCAATCAAAATGTATGCTGAAATTTAGTGAAAAATGAACTACATATACAACACGTGGGTAACACCTTTAATCAAAATTGAGTATGATGCTGCATGCTATATTTTGTTTATGAAATACTACGTGCATTAAGTAGGAAATTTTATTTTTTAACTGAGCAAACAGTATCATGCTGTTGATATATTGCACTAATATTTGCCCACATTTCAAAGAAGATTACCAGATGTCCGCCTGAAGAACTGTAACCGACTGCTCTAAGGGAACACAATCTGGTGATCGGTACAAATCAATATATCCATGGTCAAAGAAGACTGGCTCTCTGCTGTGGCAGTCACAAGACTCTGGGATGCGTCATCCCTACGTATTATTCAGACACACCCCATATTGGTTGTGTAAAAAAATAAAAATTAAAAAAAAAAAAAAATTAATCAAAGGCAGATACAGGGAAAGCTCTTAACAATGAAACCACCTGTTCCCTCAAATATGTGTCAAATTACTGAATGTTGCAGTTAAATTTACCCAATAACAAAAACACTTAGCTTATTGTCCCTGACAACTAGGGTCATTGAGATATATTGAGACAGCTGAGTGTCATTATAAACTGATCTTGTTGGCCTCTCTTGCGGCCCCACCTGGTGCCGTTTTCCAGTCTGTTTGCCAGTTCGTCGAGTATTTCATACTTGTTCTCCATTTTGGAAGATAGGGCTTCCAGTGCCTCCACCTTCTTAAAGATAGTGTCTAAGATAGTTTGAGCCTGTTTGTATTCCTCATTTTTGTGGTCCCCTTTTATTTGAAGGAGTACCTCCCCTTCGTTGTAGTCCAATAGACTCTGTTTGTCTGGGGCCATGCTGAATCAGCTTAAAAATGAGGCTTAAAACCAGGAACCTGGCAGGTAGGATATCAGAATCAGGTAGAAATTAAATTGTGCAAGTGTGTGTGGGCAGTAGCACAGCTGCTCTTGCTATCATGGTCCCGATGTGACCCAGATTGATAACGAGACAGGCGTCAAGCTTTACTTCCAGGTAAGTTTGATTTATTTTCCACAAAGTGGAATTCTGCCTTTTGAACAGGAGTGGCAAACTCTCAACTCTTGACCTACTCATTTGTTTATTTTGCGCCCCTTAACGCGAAATATGACCTGTTGCTAAATCTGTTCTGTTTTTTCCACCCACGTGATTGGACATATTTCAAACCAACCAAGACAAACATACCATCTATGGAAAGCTTGATTTCGGGTACACCTTTGTTATATATAAATTGTTATTATATACATACATATGTATATATATACGTACGTACAAACATACATACATGCACACACGCACGCACACACACATACATACATACATACAGACATACATACTTTATTTTTACTCAGCTTTCTACAACATAAACACCAACAGTACAATTAGAGCAAAAGGTTAAGTTCGCATAGTCACTTTCATAAAAAAGAATTTTTGGTACCTGGTGGTGATTTTTAGCTCTGCTGACTGAAGGTCGCATAGCTTATGCGACCCCTCATGTCTGTACGTCCGTTCGTTCATAGAAGTCTACTTCTTGCATTTGATACTCTATAACAGTGATTCAATCACTTAACTTATTAATTAGATAATATTCCAGATTCATAGATATATCAAAAACGATATAGGCTTACGTTCTACTTTTGCTATAAACTCAGCTGACGAACTAGTCAGAAGAACCAAAATACTGCTAGGTCTACCAATTCTCCTTTATCTTTCGCAGAAGTAATAAAATTTGGATTTTGAGTGGTTGGGCCTGTACATATTGTAAACACTATAGTCTGTATTTAAAGAAAAACGTGTCAAAGGTTGAGAGGACGAGTTTAAACCACTAGTTGCCTTTTGTGGGTGACTGTCTTTCTCAAGTCAGGAGTGGAATCTGTTTCTTCACATTGGTATTGGAAGATGAATGTTGATGCTTTGGTAACTCTGGAATCTCTTTGCTGTCATTGTTGGGTTTGTAATTTATGAATATGAGTCATCTTTTTCTGCATAAGTGTATTATAGTAGAGACGTCTGTAAACTTTTTTGCGCGTTAGCGCGACACCGTCCACAGTTTTCAAGTTAGCCCAATATTAACTTTCAGGACTGATATGGTGTATGAAAATCTAGGCCGAGTTCGATATTGGTGGCGCCACCTACATTATTATGTAATATAGGGCTCAAAATGTGAAAATCTTGTGAACACTCTAGCATCTTTAATTTTTCGTGGATCTTCACCAAATTTGGTGAGATTGTGGGGGGGGGGAGTCAAAGTCTAAGTTGCTGATGATACTAGTGGCGCCACCTATAACTTGACAAAAATTATGAGCCAAAATGTGTTTTAAGATGTAAAATTCCGTATTTGGAAAAATATTTGGATTAGACTTGGATTAGACTTGCCAAATTTATGTGATATATAGACCATGGCCAAAGATAGAATGTTATATAATATCAGTGACCTTCAGCTATTTTTGTGAGGTCACCATGCCTGTAAAGTTGAAAAGGTGATTTTGTAATGGCTGGGTGCAGCTTGGACATCAATGGCAAAGAGAATTGAGGCTACAGATCAAAATTGCACTTGATTACATAATACATTAAAGTGTACTTGGTGACCTGCTTTTTGGGTCACTGTGACCCAGTTATTATGGAGTTTGGCGTTTGTCCAAGTTTATTGTTTTTCCTCAGTAACTCGAAAATTTATTACCCGATTTGAACAAACAGACAATATATGGAAAGCTGGATGTTGGGCGCATATTTTGAACAGTAATAGTTTTTTAGTTCGAGTGAAGGTCAAGGTCAAATAGCCAGTTTGATTATTGGGATCATCTCGTAAATGCTCTGCACCCCACAATTCGTGAGATAGACCCAAGTAACGTTTAGGAGTTATAAAGTGTATAAAAAATGTTGTCGACAGCAATGTTGGTGGCGCCACCTATTGTATTATGTTATATCAGGTCAAAATGTGAAAATCTTGTGACCACAGTACTGTCCACAGTTTTCAAGTTAGCCCAATATTACTTTCAGGACTTATAGGGGTTATAAAAATCTAAGTTCTTTTCGATATTGGTGGCTCCACTTACAATATTAAGCAATATATGGGTCAAATATGAAAATCTTGTGAACACTTTAGCATCTTTAATTTTTGGCAGATCCTCACCAAATTTGGTGGGATTGTGGAGGAGGTGAAAGTTTAAGTTGCTGATAATACAAGTGGCGCCACATATAATTTGATGGAAATTATGAGCCAAAATGTGTTTTAAGATATAAAATTCCATATCTCGAAAAGTAAATGGATCAGACTTGCCAAATTTAAAGGATATATAGACAATGTCCAAAGGTAGAATCATGTATAATATCAGTGACTTTGACCTATTTTTTGTGATATCACCATTCCTGTCAATTTGAAAGAGGTGATTTTGTAATGGCAGGGTGTAGCTTGGACATCAATAGTAATGTAGCACAGCACCAGGCAGGCCTATGAGCCTCTTGTATGACATGATCTGCGTGTCTTGATCTTCTGTCCGAAGGTCACTGAGGACATAAAGTTAAGAACTCACTGATTATTGTCTTGGCACATGCAACAATATTCATCACAGGAGTTGCACAAATAAGCTCTGATTACATGTGGAGCGAAGTGCCATCTGGTGGACAAAGAAAACCTTAAAATCACATAAGCTTTACATGTTCAGAAGCCACATGACAACTGGCAATTTTGAAATGAAAAGGTGCAATATTGCCATAGAGCCAGCAGAGCCTTTGGTCCATGGTCCTCTTGTTATGCGTTTGTTATCATAATCACAGTCAAAGCCATTGTGATTTCTTCAAACAACCGAGAGCCTAGTACATTGAATTTTGTACCCTGTGTGTGATGAGTGATTAAAATTAGTTTTCATTAGAGAAGAAAAATAGAGAAAAAAATACAGAATTGGAGAACAAGCAGAGGTTCATACAAGCTCCTGCCAGCGATACAGCTATTTGACTTTGGATCGTGTGGAAGAGAATGGAATGAACTCAGAAGTGTTTGTAAACTCGAAATCTTCTTGTTGTGAGGTGAAAACATTTGAAAGCTTTGAACTTGACATCACGTTTTTTTTGCAGTGTAGCAGAAGAGCAACAAAATAAAATGTTACTGACTGTCAATGATATTTGAGGGCACTGGGTCCGAAAGTAACACGCCTTCGTCACTTGCTTGAGATCTTTGAGTTTGAAGGTATTCTCAAGGGCAACTGATTCTTTCACTATCCCCCCAAACCTTTCTATGGGGTTCAACTTGCAGCGACGTAAAGGAAGTCTCAAAACAATGTGGCCATGAAGTGCTACAATGACATCAGTCTTGTACACATGCTACGCCAGGCCAGGCCTATGGGACTTGACCAGTTTGTACACTTCAGGCTTGGCAAATGCAGGTGGCACTTGGATGTTTTGTTCTTGCAACCACTGCAACATGTCTCCTTTTCAGCTATTTGATGATGGGGTCTCTTCAGCCACAATGTCGTAGTAACTTGCATTATACATCACTATGACTAAAGGCTCTCTCAGAGTTGGCATCAATGTGTTCTCAAACCAGTGGATAAAGGTTGGTCATCTCCCCATGGTAATCTCCGTCTGCTTTCCTTGCTTGAAAAATCCACAAGCAACCCATACTTGGCACACCCTGCATGTAACACTATTAGTCAGTTGCCTCTGTTACCTGTTATCTTGGGCTGTAGACGTGCTTCATCGGTCATTGGACGGCGGTTATCAGTCTCCTTCCCAGGAAACTGGTCTTTCCGTCTGTAGGCCACTTTGTGGTACTGGTTTACCAGTATTTCGTCCGGGTATATGACAGGGTGGCCTTCCTTCCGGAACTCACGGACCTTCTTGATATGCTCATTTCTTCTTGCAATCATGCCAGTCTTCATAGATTATTTTCTGAATGGTGTTAGTACTGCTGTATTTAAAACCAAGTTATTGGTGTTGTTGTTGTTGTTGTTGTTGTTGTTGTTGTTGTTGTTGTTGTTGTTTTCAGTACACAGACGAGAGTTGCTTTTGATAGGAACACTTCCCTTCCTTCTTCCAGTGCTATTTTCAACCTGTTCAGGGTCGGCAAGGTCTTGTCCGAATACAATCGCTGCATCCTTGGCCTAATGACTGCCATAGTGAAAGAGTCTTAAGAAAGCGGATTTTGATGCCTTTGTTCCCCTGTCTTAGAAGAATCAGTGTATTGGGATGCAATTGCTATGCCTTATGGAACTGTTTCTGGTGATTGTGAGCTTCTGTTCATTACACCGCGCAAATGCACACCTGGTGCTAGCCATCCATGCATATCACTATTGCATAAAAATTTATTTTAACTAATTCCATTAATGCCTAGAGAACCAACGAACGTAGCCCATTTGCAGAAAAAATATTGCGAGTTTGTTACAGGTGTAGCGTCAAACTGTGTTGAACCGAATTATTTGAATCAAAATGTCACAAAAATCACTTCCACTATTTTTGCTTTTATCGTGGCATAATTACAATCATGTGGCACCGTAATAACGCAACAGAACAAAATAATATCACATCCCACAAAACTTGTCAGGTATCAATAAATTTTTATAGCAAGTCAATGTGTCATTTGATTGCTGTAAGTTATGCATTTCTCTGTGGTGCAGTATGATTGTTTTTGGTTAGTTTGCTGAAATGAAGTATCTGATGGATCACTTACTGACAATCACTTTAATCGGCAGCTTCCATCTCTATTATACCCCAAAACAAATCAATGTAGGTAAATATGTCACACGTAGAATCATTTTTATTACAGGTGCTACACAACACTACACTACGTTACCACACTACACGGTTTAAGATCCCAATAAATCAGAGATGTGGGAAATTTTCTCTGTATACCTTCCAGAATATGTTTCCTGAGCATCACTTTTTGTACATTGTTCTCTTTCCTCTTTTTTTTTTCAGTTATTTCATGTCGACAAAGAGCTGCTGTGTGTGACGTGTCGTGCCATTATGCACAGTAAGCAAGTATGGATTATTACGGTTACAATCTTGTGCTTTGTCGGAGTTTGGGCCATCTACCATTTCATGAATACCAAGATGAAAAAAATTGACATAAGTTATAGAGTGGAGAGGCCAGGTGTGAGAGCAAATCTTAAAACAAATAGGTCTGCTGAGGTTATGCGATGCAATGTGTACAACATGCGACAGAAGAACAACGACAACTTTGATTGTGTGCCATTTCATCCAACGAAGCAAATGACAACTCCAATTTGTATCTATGACGTGAAGAAAGATATTTACATATCAAAATCTATTAAAAATGGTGGCGTCTGGGAAGCTGTCCATCTGCACAATATCAATAATATTTTCAAGAAGGATCCACACTTGGGACTTATTGACATTGGTGCTAACATTGGGACGTGGACATTGGCAGCAGCAAAAATGGGACGCTTCGTGGTAGCCGTGGAACCATCCCTACAGAATGTACGCAGGTTGCATAAGGCTGCCCAATTAGGAAATCTGTTGGATAAAATAACCTTGATTCACAATGCTATTTCAAATGTGTACACCAAAATCAGACTGAGAGAAAGTGGCACCAATCAAGGTGTAAAAGAAGTTGTCTCTGACAAAAATAAATGTCCAACATGTACCAGCGAGACAGTTGGAACGATATTTATGGACGACATTTTAGAAGTGCTTCCATTTAGACGTGCCATCCTGAAGGTGGATGTGGAAGGGCATGAAATGCAAGCGTTTTCAAAATCAAGTAAACTGTTCGAAAAAATCTTTATTCCATACATTATGGTAGAGTGGCAGTGGTATGCGATGTATTGGACAAGGGATGCAGGGAAAATTAGTAAAGTTGAGAACTTCATTAAGTTTTTTATTGGTAAAAACTATTATCCATATGATCCAGCGAAAAATAAATTGGATCCAAAAAAATGGACGTCATGGCCAAACGACATATACTGGCGATATGAACTTTCTTACTGACACTTAAGGATTATGGTTGGTACATGGTGATAACCAGAAGCGAGTGATTGATGGAATCCAAACGAATGGACGTCAGGAACAAATAATGCATGACGCAGACAGAAAATTTCTAAGTACTTATATTCAAAACTTGTCATTACGGGCAATACTTAACCCTTTCCTGCTCAACTCACACAAAAGCTCCGAATGTAAACCGTCATTTCCCTTAACATTTTAACTTATATTTCTCCTGACTGGAAAATGTATTTTGCCGAGATTTTATGCAAGACCATTCATGATGGCAGACCCGAGAGCATTGCTTTTCTTAGCACAGATAAGTGCAATGTGCCTAACCCGCCCTAAAAGAGCTATTGACTAAGTCATGCTCTGACTGGCAAAGGGTCAATAATAGGCATGGGAACAAAATCCCCATGCCGGTACTTTATGATGAATGGTTAAAAACTTTCAAACTAAACCCAGGTGACAACGACTATGCAGATGTGTTGTTCTCAATTAGTTTATCATGTATAATTTCAACTTTTGCCACGAGATTTTGAATAATTAAAGAGAAAATGTCACCAAAATTAAGATGCTTGCTCTGTGTTCTTCCCCCTGTTCTGCTGGCCTCAGTACCGATGAATCGACCTCGAATTTACCTATTCAAGTGTTGAACATGAAGACGACTTAATCTATCTTTTGTCCTCGTGTATCTACCTAAACCTTCTTCTGAATAACAGGTAGATAAAGAAATTAATATTTTTAGGCATGAAGCATAAGCCTTTGGATACTTTTTGTCTATTGAGACTGTGCACTCATATTTGAAGTGACTTTTCATGGATAACTGATATATTGTTGTAAGTGAACAATTCATGCTTTACATTCCTGAATGTTCATTTCATATTTGAATTGATTATAGTATATTCTTTTCATTTATTTGATATATCATACCCATACGGATGGAGTTGCAAGATTTTCAATTAATTCAAGAACAGATGGTGTCTGTATAAATGACACAATATGGATTCAGAATCACTGTTGTTGAGCTGCATGTTGAGTAAAAAAAATTGTGTGATGTTGCTGTCATTCATGAAGGCCTAAAATGGCATTATGGTAACATATTTTTACCCGTAGCAGTCCTTTTTGACACCTGGAAAATACAAATGAAATTTATCAGGAAAACGACACCAAAGAGATAACTTTCTACCCTATGGCAAGCTTTTTTAATTTGACATTGAAGCCTATTTGGCACATGGTCAAATCATGTAGAGATATATCGTTAAACATTTAGCAATATTATTTAAATTTTTAGGAATATTCTAAATAATTAGAGAGATCCCTAAACATATAGTGATATCTCTAAATCATTTAGCAATATGGCTAAATCATTCAGCGATATCACTAAATAATTTATTGATATTCCTTAATGATGTGGCAATATCGCTAGATCATTTAGAGATACTGCCAAATCATTTAGTAATATCCTTGAACGTATATGATTTAGTTATATCGCCAAATGATTTAGCGATGACGCTAAAGTATTTATTGATATCACTATGTCAGTTGGCAATGTTGCTAATTAACATACTTAGTGATAACACTCAATCATTTGGCAATATCACTGAATATCATATTCAGTGATACATTACTAAGTCATTCAGCAAAATCGCTAAATCATTTAGCAATATTGCTAAATCGTTTAGCAATATCAGTAAATGTGTATCCTCTTCCTGTCCTATTTTTGTCCAATGTGGCTGCCCATTCAGAGGGAAATGTGATTGTTCCATCCTCCCGAAGCGTTCAGTCAAGAATTAATCATTCTCTTGCATTGTCAATGGGTTTATAATTCTATTAAGACAGTGTATGCTAACTATTCATTTTCTTGTCAAACTTAATGGTCAGGCATACACGTCCAAAAGCTCGATCCTGCACACCATTCACAACACAGACACAGTACAATTTTCCCAGCAGGCATCAACACACTTATTTAGCAGTATCACAAAATGCATCTTATTTGACATAAAATGTCAAAAGGCTTGCCATACTGCCCAGGGAATGTTCAACACAGGGACAGCCCATCTAATCAGGTTGTTATCATAGTTGTCAACTGGCATCAGCCTGTGTTTGGAGGTCTTCCCTGTGTCACAACCTTGGGGTCAAAGGACATATATATGTGCTAAGTACAGAAGACTCGGGCAAATTATGTGACAAAATAACAACTTTTTTTTTTTGGGGGGGGGGGGGTCCCAGACCTTGACAAAGCAGGCCAAATTAGCAAAATAGACAAACTTTATCAAACCAGTAAGGTGTTGCCTTGTGCCAGAGGGTAAGGCTAGACATTGTGAAGAACGGGTACAAAATAGTATGTACAGCTTGAGAAACCCCTCTCATAAGAAATAATTCTGTTAAAACTTGTGTGTCAGGTCACAATATTTGGTCCTTTGTGGACACATGTGTCCCTATTTTAGCCATCAGTTTAGATTTTTATCTCACTTTTGGCACGGAAAACAAAATTACGATAATAGAATTGCAAGACAGAAGAAGTCCAAACTTCTTCCTTCCTCTGGAGAGCTATTAAAAGTACATGGGATGGTTCAATTGACCATAGATTTTTGTAAACTAGGATGTCAGTGAAACATTACTTCAAAATTATTGAAATTTGACATATGATATGATTTTAGGATGTAATTTCATGGAAAAGAATAATGAAATGAAATTTTGGCACTACTGTTGTGAAATTGAAACCTACATATCAAGATTGAATTGGAGAGTATAAGTCCTGTAGCTCAGCATGTACAAGGTGCGTTTGAAGGAGCTAACAAACTGATGTCCACAGGAATACTTGCAGCAGACTCTGCAAAATTATGAATCTACAAGAAAAAGAATTTGAGTTGTTAAAATACTAATTTTTTTTAACAGTTTTTGAGACTCTGTCAGACAATAATGACTGGATTATGACAGTCATTGATGATGTTGTGACAGGTCAAGGTTAAAAAATGATAGATTATGAAGATGTGTTTGCTGAGAAAAACAAAGATATGGGATGTTATCGAATAGTGAAACACCACATACAACTTGAACGAGGTCCGAAACCGTGTGAGATGTAGACTGTATAGGGCTACTCCAGCTGCAAGAAAAGAAATCCCAAGACAAAGTTCAAGAAATGCATGACACCAGTGCCTCGGAATTTGGCAGTCTTATTGTTTTGGTGACGAAGAAAAACAAGACTGATGTAAAGGTTTTGTGTAGTCTATCGACAGCTAAATAAAATCAAGAAAACTTGCACCACACATCTACATAGGATTCACAACTCCTTTGACACATTAGCTACAAAGAAACATGCCTTATATGCTCGACTTTAGACCTTAGGAACGGATTTTGGCTACAAGAATCAGATGAAGAAAGTAAATTCAGGACAGGACCAGTTTTGTGAGATATGATGGTCTTTTGGCAAGTTTTGACAGCTCCATTTAGCTTGTCAAATTTTCTTGCGTAATTTCAGCATCTTATGGGCGTTATTTAGAAAAAAAAATTCCTAAAGTTAAGCCTGTCTAAAACGTAACAGCTAAATGCATTTTGTGTTGCAAAGTGTTGCACTGAGGTTTGCAAAGGTTGTAAAAGATTTGCAAAAGGTTGATAAAGGGTTTCAAAGGGTTGCAACGATTGCAAACCATTTCACCTTTTAATCAACAAGGTTGTGCAAAATGGTTGTTAACCATTAAAGAAAGGTTTTAAAGTGTTTAAAAGGGTTTTAATGCAATAAGAGGGATTGGTTTTGAAATGGTTTGGAAAGAGTTACAAATGGGTTTGGAACAGGTTTGCATCTCACTCAAAAGGTTGCAATAGGTTGATGTGTTTGGTGACTGTAAAGTGTAACACTGGCTTAAGTGTAAATGCTCAATACTATATATTGACAATGTAATTATATTTTTCTTCATCTTGGACAGACAATAAAGACGACATAAAAATTTCGGTGCTCTGAGCAAAGCCAATCTATAATTGAAGCCAAAAAAGTGCCTTATTTATAAAGAACGTGGTCAATTCACCTTGGGCTTTTGTCGTCTTGATTTAGGACTGGCAAAAGTGAATAACTGACTGAAAAAAAAAAACTGAAAACATTTAATACCAAGCTGTATCCCACTGAAATGAGATACACGAGTAAAGCCATAGCCGACAAAAATACGAGATTAAACGTACGCACAAAGCTCCCAACAGCGGAATTATAAAGCAAAAACTGGGGTAACTGCCCATGGAGAAGTACGTGACGACGGCGAAGGTGGCTGTGGCCAGTCCTAAATCAAGACGACAAAAGCCCAAAGTGAATTGACCACTTTCTTTATAAATGGAGTTAGCGCTTGCGCACATTTAATGCAATTTCCAAAACAATGAAATCGGAAGCCCAGTTTTTAACTGACGGAAACTAGAGACCGGACGCATTGATTACACAAAGACACACAAGATGGCAGTACGGCGCAAAGATATTATATGGACAAAAACAAACAAAAATCCCGAAATTACGAGATTTATACCTCGAAATTTCGACATTTAAAAGTAGAAATTGCGTGGAAAAACTCGAAATTGCAATTTTTTGTGGTCCTTATATACTTCCGTACAAGAAGTATTCTTTTTTTCCAGATCTGAAAATTTTTTGGCCTTGGGTATCTGTGTCTTGCCCATGTTCATGCCAGAAAACCTTTATCGCCAAAGGAAACCAACCTGTGGGTGAGCTCTATTTCATTGGGAAAGATAACACGACCAGTGGATCACATAGATCAGATTTACTCTATATTATAGAAAAGGGAAGTGTCGGATTCCATTATGCTGTATATTTGAAGCAGGTAAGCCATACTCATGAATGGTGATCTACACTCACGTGAACCTGACCTGAATCACACAAGTATAAACCAACTTTGATTCACCTCAACCCAACTCAAGGCCTTCATATTCTGGGTTCTTGTGATCCAGAATCAGGGACCTGATCCGGGTGCACCTGAGACAGATTTGCACAACCAGCTATAAAACACACTATATCCCAGTAACTTTTAATGGAAGAAACCATTCCATATGTATAATAAATTTCCTGAGAGAATATATGATACATGAAAACCATAACCTTATTGCACGAAATTGCAGTAGGCTTGAAATAGCAAAGAATCTCTAAGCCCCGCTTAAAAAATTTTCAAGTGACCGAGAGATCAAGTAAATGATCATACTACTAATCACTACTACAGAGGCATGACCACCGAATGGTTAAGATGATCACCCTATCTAGATTTTGTAAGGGAACAGTGTACACGTCTCAAAATATGCTAATCCACCTGTTCTGCATTTATGATAAACGTAATGCATCATTTTGTTCAATGCGATTGATGACATCGTTGTGTTTACACAATTGTCAGACGCATCAATGTGTAAGTAATATACACCACTCATCACAGTATACATGACTAGATACATAAACTAGTCACAGTTTTACTATCAGCTCCATGGTCGCTCAGCCAGTCCAACAGTACCACACCATGGATCATTCATTTCATCGGCAATCAACTCAGCAAATTCAACTAAATCATTGAATTTTAGATAGCAATCAAACTGACGCTTTAATTTTAAACATTTTTTCTGCCAAATGATTTTGAGATTTGGAGCAAAATTTGACAGCTCCGTAGCGATGTCAAGTGAAAAATACAAAAAAATAATGTTAACCTGTATGGGATTCGAACCCACTACCTTCAGCACACTCGCCTAGCCAAATGTGCAGTCCAACACGCTGACCTCTAGGCCATCGGGACAATCCCAAAAACGGTGGACCAAGGACCCAGGGTGATGTTATAGCAGTTGTGGCTTGTTCATTGACACGGTATCAATTTATATCCATAACGAGGCACACAAACTTACGGCGAGCCCGAATTTAATGTAGATGGAAACACATGGAGTTCAGACACAAAAATCTCCTTTATGTACTTCTGTTATACACAAAACCACGGACACCGACGTTTTCATCGCAGAACCCTTTATCGGGAGCATCGGAACATTTAGTAAAAGTAACATTTATCCTAGCCCCAAGGGACCTCCCCTCGCTCTGTTAAGCCTGCGGGTGGGTCCCAACTCGACTCCGCTTCAGCCAGGTAGTTGACCCTTCAAACCGAGATATCTCCCGTACTATGGCATACCACAACGGAATCCACCCACCGTTTTATTCCTTAGGGTGGTGGCGCGCCGGGCGCTATATAATCGGATATGTTAGAACAATATAATATGCGATATTCCATGCATTTAGACGCTGACCGGAGAATTCGTCTGTTTTTGCCGGCCATGACGGTTGACCAGTTATGCGTCTACGCATGCGTGACCGGAAAAATGCGAATATCAACAGACCGCCGTGTGTGAGGCGCGCCACAACAAGGATGAACGGAGGAGATTCTTCACGTAATGCGGGCAACTGCTTTATAAAATGCAGGCAGCGGAATTATATCGCCGTGAATATATTAACGTAATGTGAATAAAAAACTATCACAATGTCTGGCAGACATATAACAAATATTTACAGGTAATTTGGATACAATACAAAATTCAGTATTAAAAGATACGATGGAAAAAGGTACAGAGTTTCGGATATATCCTAAGTTGAATATTGACGGTATTTTTCAGGATACAAGTATTGCTTTTGATTCCTACTGTATGAAATGGGAAAAGAATGAAAAATTGAATTTCAGAAATTTGAGGGATAGTTATCAAACTTGAAAAGAGTCTTTAGAAGTAGAATTTATCGTTACAAATCCCACATTAAGGATTTCAGTACGGTAAATTTAAAGCAGGTTAAGGTTTCAAAAGTATTCAAAGAACTACAAGAAATTTAAGATTTATAATCACTACCATTGATAAGGCAGGTAACAAATTTTGGGATCATCTGCAAAAGATATTATCTGGATGTTTAGAAAAATGAACTTGGCATAAACAATATTTCAGACATATGAGGAAATGGTGTATACAAATTACACAAACAATCCATTGATAGTTTGATAGATACAATATCAAAATTTCTGAAGAGGACTCTATTCCACTCTTGTTCTGGATACCCAGATTACATACAAACCCTTTTAAGTCAAGATTCATAGCTGTTGCTTCCAAATGAACAACAAAACAACTATCGAAAGAAGTAACCCTGTGTTTGACTGCAATTAGGAATCTTTCCATAAATGCTGTGATGCAGTTTCCAGAAACTGTGAAATAAATTGCTTTGAAGTATTAACAATTGTCCCGAGTTTGTATCTAAAATCAAAGATTCAAAAGCAAAACATATCAAACGTTTTATTTCAGCATTAATCACAAAACTATTTGAACATAATGGTAAACCATACATAAATATTATTGAAAGAAAACATATTGGTCACATAATGAATTTTAAAAAATTAACGCTAAATGTCATACTGTTGAATCTTTGATACATGCGATAAAATTTCTTTTGGATAATACTTTTGTTCAATTTGGACCATTGGTTTTTCAACAAATAAACTACATGCCAATGGGTAGCACCTGCTTCCCGTTATACTTGCTGATTTATATTTAACCTGGCTTGAATTTAAGTATGTGAATAAATTGATGAGAAAGGACTCTCGGATTGCTTCAAAATTATCAAACAACGCAAGGAATATTGATGACATTGTTTGTGTAAATGTACGAAATTTCATTGACATTTCTGAAGACATTTACCCAAAAGATATCCCTTTGGAAGGTAACAATTCAGATTGTCTCAGAGATGTGTTTCTGGACTTGGATGTTCGGATCACTAATGACAGGTTTTGAATTAAAGTTTATCACAAAACTGATGAGTTTAACTTTGAAGGAGTTAACTATCCTTTCCCTGACAGTAATATTTCGGAAGCTGTTCGATATTTTATACATTTTTGTCACAAAATTTTAAATTT